>JAQIXG010000392.1:0-34002 GCA_034700105.1 Oconnorella tubifera
CGTGGGGGGGGGTGGTGGTATGGAAGGGAGGAGAGAGGGGAGAGGAGGAGGAGTAGGAGTAGGTCTCCTGATTATAGTAGAGAGGATAGGAGGAAGAGAGAGGAGAGGAGGGATGGGGGGCAGGGAGGGGTAGTGGGACATGGGGGGGTAGTGGGGGGTCGTTTGATTGAAGGAAATGGAGGTGCGAGTGTCGGACCATTTTGGAATAAAAATGATGAAGTAAAAATTGAAGCAACTGACAATTCGAATCAGTCAATGTGTGAGTTGTTTTTGTTTTAATTTTTATTTGCAAGAATTTACTGATGGGGGGGCGGCAGGAATTTATTGCGGGGAGGGGGATATTTACTAGTTTTATCTTGCTAGCTTTGTGTTGGTATTAATGTGAGTATTAATTGGGTCTTTTTATCTTTGGTTGTAGAATGAAACGTTGATTTCAGTGTTTGAAAGTTAATTTTGTTGTTGATTATTGAGTTTGCTGATTGGTAATATTTAGATATAAGATGTTTTGTACAGTTGACAGTTTTGCTGAAGCTAAGGCCATCGCAATGCAGCTGAGTCGCAAAGCAGCTGGGCTAGCAGCTGTGCCACCACCACTGCACCAGCCAAAACAGCTGGGGTAGATATTTTTATCAATTTATTACTTTCTGTTAAATAAACTTTAAATATTTAGTTAGTGCAATTAAGTTTAATATGTTAGTTGTTTGTGAAATAGTGATTTTAGCAATACATAGTTTTGATTCAGAAATTTTCTTGTTTGACATATAAGAGTAGCGGGTAGGCAAGTTTTGTATTTGTTTTATTCATTGTTTGTTTTATGTTTGTTTATTTATTTTTTGTTTTATATTAGTTTTTCTTTTGATCTTTGTTTATTTAGGTCGGGACCATTTAGTGTGAACCTATTGACCAATGTTCAACCGACCGTTCAACCAAAACTTACAACAGTTGCAAGAGTTTTTAAAGAAGAGAACGATGATGATGATGATAATGATGATGATAATAAAGATAATGATGATGCACGTAACGGATCACAAGGTAACTTTCTACTAAGAAAATTATCATTAAAAAATGTAGAGTAATTGCTGAATTACCGTTCTGATTATAATTGATAAATTTATTTATAATTTGCAAAAGTTAATTTGTTGTTTGTAAACTTAACCTTATCATGGCAAACTGTTTTTATACTACAGTTTGTCAGTAATAAGAAAGATCTGAATACTTTTTAAAATGTCATTAAGATTCGCAATGTAGATCAATATTCTTTCGATTCGTAATTTTGTTTCATCTTCAGCATTCTTCATCATTTTGTCAGTTTAGATTCTTACTCAAATGCCATTAATTCGCTAATTTCATTAAGAATCGAGTATTATAATTATTTTATTTTCACGCAATGAATTCATAACTAGTCACTAAATAGCCTTTTTGTGCTGATGTGACGTTAATGACGAAAGAAACCGGCGGTTGTTTATGCAATGGAAATTGAGTCAACGACAAAAATCGTTGGGATTGGAGGAGTGAAAAATGTACACTGATGTTTGGCGGGATTTAGGCCGCCACTCGGTAGGGCAAGCAATCTGATAGGTTGGGTTCTAGTTTGTACCGCAGTGAGCAAAGACATGATTGGTCAGATTGATCGGTTCATAAAGTGCGTGGCTGCTGGTGGACCTAAAGTTGAAGAGTTAGCTGTGAAGAATAATAGAAACAATCAGGCTTTTAGGCGAGTGGGAAAAATGTTTCCGAATATGTATGCTTTTTTGGTATTTTAGTGTTTTATACTGCCTTTCGTTGTTTGAGTCAGCGTGGTTATCTAATATGCGTTTGTTTGATTTTTTTTACTTTGTTTTCTGTTTCTTTACTACCTTTTTTGTTTTTTGAGTCCGCTTGGGGTGTGTTTATGTTTGTCCGCTATTTTATTTTCTTGTTACTTTGTTTTTTTGTTACTTTTTCTTGTTTGTCATAGCAATCGTAACGTAATAACAATAATAACAATCCAGAAGGTTAGCCCCATATCAGACTATGTTTTTATCTATTTGATTTTATTCATCACTCGGGAATGAAGTACCGAGTAAATTTGTAAAATAATAATAATAATATAATAAGCATAATAATAGCAATAACGTAATAGCGATAATAATTGCAAATTGAAATATTTTTAGCCTAATTCTTTGATTCGCATTTTAATTTTTACTAAAACTTTCGTGTGTAGATTTCTATATGAGGAGGGAAGTGCTGCGAATGATTATTACAAACGTTGCATGATTGAAGTGCGCGCTAATTATGTCGCTCCTGTGGACGCGGGAGACGACGCTGATGTCGAAGATATGGAGGATGGTATGATAGCATTTTAGAATTTTGCCCCATTTGTAATCGTAAAATGTAGTATTTTTATTTTGAATTATCGCTGAGATTGTTGCATAAATTTGTCTGCATTTTTGCTGACATAATTGCATAATTTGACATAACGCTGACATGCTGACATAACTGCATAATTTGTCGCGCAATTATGATGAAGTTATGATCATAATTTGTTTTACGAGATGCGCTTAATATTTTAATGTTTGATATTTTAATGCTATTTAGTTGTAGTTTAATAATTAAAATGTTTCGGTTTCAGGTTGATTAGATGAAATATGATATTTATTTAGAATAAATTCTACGCTAGTTACTCGTGCGATTAACTTTTAATTCTCATCTAGTTAATACTCTTTATAGTGCAAATTTTGAATAAATTATTTAATTATTAAATAATGCAAAATTTATTCTTCTAGAAAGTTCCGAATCGAGAGAAAAAAAGAAAGAACGCAAAAAACGCAGTCGTTGGGGGGGCAATGACGATGCCATTTCTTCTGGCAATCCTCCCTTTCCTGCCAGTGGCGCGTTTCCAATGGCCGGCGGGCTGCCAGGCGTGTTGCCATACGGTGTAACTGGCATGGCAGGATTACCTGGCATGATGATGAATCCGCATGTTGGTCCACCTGGCGTTATCGCTAACCCCCAGCTGGGGAAAGGTAGATTTTTTATTTTCTAGATATTTACGTTTTATATTATTTCGATTTTATACGCTAGGTGTGTGTATCTTTAATTTAATTTGGCAAGTTTTCATTTGAAATATATTGTAATTTTGTTGCGGTACTATTTTTAATATGAATTTGTTGTTAATAATTGAAATGGGAATGAATTTTTTTATTTAAATGGTAGTAAATTTTTTTTAGTTTGAGGTTTTTATTGTTTTTGTTTCTGTCTTTTTTTTATTATCATTGTGTAGTTTGTTTTGATTGTTGCGTTTAATCTTTAGTCAGCTTGAAATGGCTTACTTTAGGTTAAGATTGTGTTGTGTGTTTTATACACTTGTTTAATACATTAAATAATGTTCAAAATTTTCATTACGAGATCTATTTTGCTAATTCGTTTGTTCTTTCTTTTTTCAATATCTCTCGCTAATTTGTTCGTTTTTTATTCTTAGATGTGAATCTTGTTAAAATTGGAGAAGGAGGTGCAAGTGAGTTGAAATATTTCATCGTCGTAATAATTTTCGAATGATTTTTGTAACTAAATCTCAATTTTTTACTTTTAAATTTATTCATTTTGCGCATTTTTATTATTAATTTTATTTATTGTCAGAATTCATGATCTGAGTTATATCTTAATGATTCAGATTATCTAGATTAGAATATCTAGATTATTTTTTGTTTGGTTTCATAACTGTTAATTGCTAAAACATACCCGTTGAAAGATAGACATTACATTTAGCTGCATTCGATAGACTTCAAACTGTTATTTTAAAATTTACGTTCTAATTTATTAAACTTACGAATAGATATTAAGTTATAAAAATATATGGAATTAATGCTTGCGTTGTATTTCATGTTACAAGGTATTACTGTAAATCTTACGCCTCTGTCACAAATGAACACTGAGATATTTGCTCGTAAAATGACCGGATCTGATAATCTATCTTTTGAGCAGAAAAAACAGATTCGCGAGCAACAAGAGGTCTGTTTGAAACAGTCTGTTTTACTCAGTTTTTGATCGCTTCATATCATATACATACAGTGATCATGTTTTTATTTAGCTAAATATCTTTATTTAGATAGAAATATTGTTTTTGGTTGATTGATGTTTTTTCAGTCAGTGAAAATTATTAAATTCTATTATTTGTAATTATATCTAACATGCGTTTTTATTTAACAGTAAATTTATAATGTTCAGTAAATTTACGGTATTAAATATATGCTATATGTTGAGTAACTGTGTATATTATGCTATTTATATACTGTGATGCAATGCCATGCATCTATAGAATTTAATGTAAATATATGTTCTTTATATTTATTTATTAATATTATTAGTTTTTGTTGACTAAATATATTCTGCTATTTATGTACTGTGATGCAATCCTATACATTGTGATGCAATGCTATACAATTTGAAATGATTTGAATTTAAATTTATTAGATGAACGCCATGTATGAATACGTATTGGCAAAACGTAAGGCTATGGAGGCCCAGGCTAAGGCCTTAGAGGCGGGGCTTAATATAAAGCCTAAGTACGAGTATGACTCGGATGAAGACACAGAGGGTGGGACTTGGGAGCACAAGAGGCGGGTCGCTGAAATGACAGCCACTAAGGGTCCGTGTTTAATCGAAACAAAAAATTTAATTTTTTTTTACAGTGTGCATTGAACGTTTTAGATTTCAATTTGAAATGGAATTATAATACGCGTTAAGTTTTTAAATGCGAAGGTACTTGATTAAATTGTATGGATTTTAGTGTATACATTTTATATACTTTCATTCAAATATTATTACTAATATTCTGTACGTCTGTAAAGCTTTCAGCTCTGCTGTATTTTTGATTTCATATACAGCATTTAAAGTTATTATCATTGTCTTGTTATGTTTATTTTGTTTATAATAAGAATGGGCTGAGAAATTGACTGAAATGAGTCATGGAAAACATCATTTGGGGGACTTTCTACCTCCGGAAGAACTCGAGAAATTCATGGAAACTTATTCAGTCAGTTTTCAATGACTCTTTATGTCTTAATTGATTTCTGAACTCTTATTATGATATTGTTTCAATAGCTGATTTGTATCAAAGTTGCATTTCATTGAAGATTAACAAACAGTAGTGTAACTGATGGTATTTTTATAAAACATTTAATAGATTTCATTTTATCTTGATACTTTTTTACATCACGGTTGTAATTCATATTTAAAGAATAATCATTTACATTTTGTAATATTTATATAAATTATTTTGTTCTGCATTATAATTCTATTGTAAATGTAACGGAAGATTTTTCAGTTTTTTGCATTTCCGTTACAAAGTATATTTATACAAAGTTTTCTGCATATCTTTTATATATTATCAAACACAATATACCGGACTTTGATCATCTATTTAAAAGCAACAAATTTTAGTCTTAAAATCAAATAAATTTGACTGATTGTATGACAGGCTCTGAAAGAAGGACGAGAACCGGATCTTACGGATTACAAGCAGTTCAAGTTGACTGTTGAGAACGTTGGCTTTCAAATGTTGCAAAAAATGGGCTGGAAGGAGGGGGAGGGTCTGGGTAGTGAGGGGCAGGGAATCAAGGCCCCTGTCAATAAGTTAGTACAATTTTTGTTTACTTTTTTGGATAAATTATTAAAGGTGTATTTAACATTAAAACTTCCACAGTATGAATGATATGCTTGACTTCTGATTAGGAGCTTTGCTAAATGTAGGTAGGTAGTAAATATTTGCAGTAATGGCTACTGATATACGATATTTCTTTACCTGTCAAATAAATCAAAAGTTTGCAACTAACAGATAACAGAACTTTAAAGTTGTTATAAAATTTTATTAAAATTTATCAAATTTTTATCAAAATTTGAATAACGGATAAGTTACACAAGGCCACTGCTTTTTAATAGCGTAATATAACATATACAAAATTTGTATTTGAATTAAAATGTGCACAAAGCTAGTTAGATTTTCTGGAATCTGAAGCAGATCTAATTTACTGAATAAGTGATGATTTAAGCCCAAAGGTTGGTTCTTCTACAAAGTTTTATCATTTTGTATCCATAGAGGACAGCAGGCAATAGATGGAGGGGGGCTGGGGGTAGAGCGAGTGGCTGATCTCTCAAAGGATGACGATGAATTTGACGCGTATCGTAAACGCATGATGCTTGCGTATAAGTTCAGACCAAATCCTTTAGTAAGGAAAGTTTTGTATTTTCATTGAATTATCGTATTTATTTGGAATTTTTATATTTTTGCTCATTATTCTGGTTTTTATGCAATTGTCTGTGGTTTTTGAAGTAATTTTTTTGATATTTTGTACAAGTTCTTCATTGATGCTTTATTTAAACATTTAATGGACATTTCAAATATGTAATTTTATAAAGTTTTAATCGTTATAACATGTTTGAGTGTTACTTTCATTGGTACAGGTTCTTTTTATTATTTTGTTTTAGAATAATCCGAGAAGACCGTATTATTAGTTTAAGAGGAAGATATCAGTACTATTTTAAACTGGTGCAGTACATGCGTTGATATCATTGTGAAACAGTTATTACCACAGAATGAGACATTTACTTAATCTTTTGCTAACTTTGACTGTACTTTTAAATGAATTAACTTATACTTTCAATAAGTAAATAGATACACAATAATATATTCTTATGATTTGTTTTTCTACTGGATTTTATTCATTGATATTTGAGAAAATGAAGAGATTTCAGAGATGAAGGATAATGACATTTAAGGAAGATAATATTTTTATGTTTTTAATTGTGACTTGTTTATTGGACAAATTTCATAAGATTTCTTCGCTTTAAGTAATAAGAAAATTTACAGTGATATGATTTTTGCATAAGATGTTTAAGTTGCTTTCACATTTATTTTTTGGACGATATCACTTAAATTATTATTTATGCCCCCCCCTCCCCTTCCCCACAGTCGTCTATTGTCAGTCTCTATTGACTGATTGATCTTTTCAAACTGAAAATTTAGTTAATACTTGATCATATATTAATAATTACTTTTAGTAATTATGCAAAAAGCGTGCATAGATTTTTATGTTCTTATATTAATGGACATGATAAAACTCTTATTCAGTAGATTCCGTTGAAGTGTGTGTCATTTTAGCAGTGTATAATCTGCAAGGACTTTATATTTGTTGTGTAGAAAATAAATCTATAACTGAACTTTTATTCGTGTGTTTTGTAGTATTACTGTCTAGAATTATCGAATTCTTCTTTGATTCTGTATTTTAATAGACAGTCTTAATTCAAATAATACTCAATTTATAGCAATAATAAACCAGCAGCAGTGAAATCTTTTATTAAATATAAATTAAATGTATAGACTACATGAAGAGCAAAGAATAGAATTGAAAAATATTAAATTTAAAACATTAAAATATAAAAAGTCTGATTTAATCACAACGCGTTAATATGTCAGCATGTTCAATATCAGATTCTGTTAACACAAAATATCATTCCTAAATACACACTAGTTATAAAGTTATTCTTGTGCAATTAACAAATCACTTAATATGACACAAACTAGACATATTTTTATTTAAAATAAATTCTTAGCATTTTAATTTAATTCTGATGGTACACACTGTATTATATTTAAAAATGATATTAGTTATTTGAGCACAATATCAATTTTTTCAAACAATATGAAATTGGGAACACGGGTATAATAACGCAATTGAGCAAATTAAGCCAAACAATAATTATCAGTCGAAAGACGCAAAGTATGAATCAGTTATATGAAATAACGGCTGAAAATACAGTTTCAATAAATTTTTAAAAACTGTTTATTTTCAGTGAGAGTATACGGTAACTTGTTAGACACAGAATAATTTCAAATCCTTATACAACAGCAAATCTAATAACGTGCAATTTGCCCTTTGCACAAACAATATCGAACACTCGCATTAAATATCGGTCTGTTTTAAGTTTTCAACAACCGTCTATAAAATTCGTGAATAAATAGATACTTAATGCAGAAAATATAACAAAGTATGTAATAGATAATGGAATAATTAAAAAGATATTTACAACTTACTGTACATACAGTACAATTAACAAGCTTCACAAACGTTTGTTTGGTTTCGAAGAAAAACAAAATGCTTCTCTAATAAATAAACGTTCAGAAATACCAATAAGAAACAAAATGGAAATATCATTGAAAATATGCACAAATATCATAAGCATATAGCTGCTTTGCGAGAGTCTTTGTATTCAAGGCACCAAGCTATGTACAAGTACAGGTCATAATTGCAATAATTTATGTCACATCTAGAAATTGCTACAATAAAAAGAAGTACAGAAAAATGGTTTATTCAGTCAAAAAAATTTTATTCACTGAACAAAATTATATATGGCGTAAATAATTGTATGAAATAACGACGTATTTGAGTCAGACTTATATAAAATGTATAGCTACTTATATAACCATGTAATAGCAGCTTACAAGTTGAAAAAAGTAAGTACAAATTGACTTCAATTATATAAGAATAAATATAACTACACATCTTATAGAAAGGATAGTTCTATTCCTGCAGAAAAGAATATAGATCATTCACAAATCAAATTTGAGCAAATCGATTCAGGTTAAATTGCTCAACAACTATTCACAATTCTGATACACAAAGATATTAAAAACGACACAGCAAAATATTTAGATGCATGATACAATAGCTGCAGAATGAATTTCTTATATTCAGAAATTCTTTGCTTCAATAAAACTGTTTTACTATCCAACAATAAATTCCTAGTATTTAATATAAATTCCTAATATTTAGTAGTTTAAAAAGCTTTTTCTAGTTCTGTGTCATTACTATCTGTCAGGAATTGATGTAAAATATGAATGTCATTATACAATGATTCAATAATCTGAGCGAGTCGGTAATTTTGAAATTACGATGGAGTGTTTCTGCCGCCTTCATTCCTGCGACGTTTTTTAGCTGATGCAGTCAATGTATCCAATCTAAGTTCCCTTTGCTCAATCTAAACATATAATCAAATCATTCATTAAAATATCAATTTAAATAAGTACCCACTAATTAAAACTTTATTTAAATGTGAACTAACTACAATAGATAAAAAAGGTGTCATATTTTTTAAATATTCAATGAAACCTTAGTAGCACTAATGTTTGATTGAATATTACAAAATACATTATTACCAGAATATCATACAAAAAAGTTGAAAGATATGATTCAGCAAAATAATTAGACAACTGACATCGGAACCTATACATATATCACTTTAGGTAATAGTGTCTAAGTACTTAATATAGGATTAAAATCAATAAGTTGTTTATTATCAAGATATCAGTAGCAATACACTTATAATATCAACAGCTTATAATACTTACAATTTCTCTGTCTGTAGGCACTCGAGATAAATAATCCAACAGTTCATTATTATCGATAGCATTGGGAGAACGTAGCTTCTTTGTGAACTTATTAATGCCCCAAGCAAGGACTAAATAACGTAATGGAATGTAATAGAGGATGATAGATGCACCGGTCAAAGCAATAACTGCCAGGGTTGTCAACCAAGGGACGACCCAATGAAATGCACTGCAAGCAAGTTACAATTTTCAAGTTGCATTTAAAATGCAACATTGCAAGAAAGAATGAAGAAGCAAATATGATTTTATATTTATGATTAATTACTACGTGTTAACATACTTAAATCTTGAAAGATGATGAAGAGAAGTGTAATGTTAAGATATTGTAACACATAAAACTCATTCTCCAATAAGTGTTTGCTTTATTTATGAAACTTATTTATAAGATATTGATATCAAAAATGAAATATGCACTTTTTAATGCGTTCACCAAAAGAGGCAACTTCATTCATGCCTTCCTGAACTTTCAGTAAAACCTCTTGTATTGATGCAAGCTTTTCCCGAAAACTTTGATTTTTCTTTTCATCCTGTGATACATTTGACATTAAAATTGATTTTATACATTGATCAATTTTAATAGGAGTGTAATAGTACTCATTTAAATTTTATTGCTGTCATCTTAATAGGCCTACTGTGCATAATTCATTCACTTTGCATATTGTTAAGAATCTTGCAGAATATCTGAAGATGTCATTTATATTAATTCCAAAATAACACAAAACTAGAATAAATCACAATCAAGCATCGTAAGCCATGACTTGTTAATCTAAATATTGCCTATATCTGAAATCACCTTAACTACAATACAATAATAATACACGAGTTTAGAAAATGTAGATGTCGAATTTGTACATTTTACTAAATGATTTTAGTGAACAAGATCCTTGTAAAATATAACAGATTAAAGATTATTTTTAAGTAAATACAATGACATATCCACCTTTGCTTCTTTATCGTCGTCATCATCATCGTCATCTAATTCTGTGTAGTCCTACAATTACAACTTACAATATAAGCAATTACATTCACAGCATGCACTACAACTGATAACAATAATTCTATATGTGATTGTAATTTTGCTAAATTAAATAACATATATACAATGCGGCATTTTAAAATTATAAATTTTCATAGAGTAATGTTCAAATGTCCAGAAAACATACTAAACTACTATGATTACTACTACCGGGGGTACATAAGAGAAGTGAGTAAATGTTTGACAGTGTTATTTAGTTCTTCTTATAGATCTTTCTTTAAAATAATTCAAATGAGTGATTGAAGAAATATAATAAATTCATTAAAACCTCATCTGCTTCTCTTTTTGGACCTAGAAAATGTCCGACTGCAAGATTTTTGATAAAAACAAGTAACAATGTTGCCGGAAGCATATACATCTCAACATTCCATACGGCAATGAGAAATATCTGAAAAAACAAAATAAAGTACACGATCAAGAATTACATCGACTAATTTACAATTATTTTGATCCAACAAAGATTGGATAAAAAAAGTTGGATTTTGTGTTTATAAGTTTTTTTTTATATTTTCGCACTGATTTCTGTGCGTTTTGTTTACTTTATTTCTCCTTTTAAGTTATATTTATATTGAAATACTGTTGTTTTTTCAGTCAATAAAAGTTCATACATATAACTGACAGCTTATAATAACTAAGATCAACAATTACATTAATTAATTTCTCTATATATAGCGATAAGAAAGTATTAATAATAATACTCTAAATTAAAATAAAATCCGAAAATGTAATCTTACAGCAAAGGCAATTATACTACGGAATGGTGACTCCCAGTTGAAACAACTTTTGATAAATTTACTAGTTTCCATTACAGCCGAGATAATTCCTGAGACGCGATCAATATTTCTCTTCATGATCTGTGATTGGATATTTGCATAGTATACTATAAAGTATCTTAATATATAACCTATAGCTTAGTATAGAAAATATACAATTTTCCAATTTCAAGTAATATAACATTAAACTTACAAAATGACTACTTATAGATGCTAAAATATATGTTATTCAGTCGTTAAGTATGTGAGTACTAAAATAGTAATGCTACTAACAGGAGACAAGATATGCCAAGTTCATTTTGTATAGGCTATAGACAGTGTTATATCTACTATATATTTTAAACAACTATTGTTTTTTTGAGAACTAAACAGTTTTATTCTATACTAATGTTTTACACTAAACAATTGCTAAATAAATAAATACTTATGTTTAATATAAAATGTACTAACCGCAATTTTGAATTTAGCTTCCGGGGCCATGTATTTTACTTCTCGTGGATTGACCGTCCTAAAGGCAGCCTTGAACTAAAGTAATTACAAATAGCAGAAGATTAGATTTGGATATTATTATTTATTATATTTAAAACTTCGTCATAGAGTCGTACACTCATACAACTTATTTAAAGCATAAAAATGTCAATAGAGGAACGGCTCTGTTTAAAACTTTAAGAAATTGATAGACTATTAATAAATTATTTATGTAGAAAAATAGTTATTTTGAAATTGTGTTTTTTTCAAGTATCACAATTTTTTTTATCAAATAATGAAACCGTGTTAATAAATAAACTATGACATAGATTTAGCAATGATAACGAATTAAAATATTATCACAAAATTTAGCGTACGAAATAGAATTAATAGGAAAGAGACAAAATTAAATTAAAAGTAGTATTATAATATGATGAGAATATTTCTATAACATAGATCTACTATGCGAATTAGACTATATTATACGAAAGCATGCGTAGACAGGAATCATAATCAAATACATGCACGGAATTGCTTATTATTTAAACGGTTAATTCATATTTTAACGCGCATTTAAAACATCTAGCAATTTTGCAAAAAAACTTCAATCATCAATAAATTATAATCAAAGAAAAAATCATTAAATTTTAAATATCTCAACAGCGCTTAATTAGAAATAATAATTTAACAAAAGTAATCACGAACACGAGAATACTGATGATCACAAAAATGATAAAAACGTAACTGTGTGTAATTTTAGTGTATATTTTTATTGATCTCTTACACCAGCAAGTTAATAGCTACTAATTAAGATAATAAGTCAGCCATTAACTTATGTAAAAATATCAAAGATAAATATTCTAAGACTTTTGTTGTCACTTGTCCGTTCAGTCACCTTCACCCATCATAAAAACAATTTCTCACTTGATTAAAGACAACACTAAGTTCAAGCTGTATCTGCCCCTTCACGCGTTTCAACAGATTTTTATCTTTCAGCTGATAACATCTCGTCTCTGATTGTCTAATCTATTATCAATCAATCAATAAAAGTTTAACATCCGTTTAACCCGTTTAACAGTCGAGGGACGATGTCGCAGACGTCGAATCTGTATCAAATTAAATTTGATATAGTTAAATTCATTATTACACAATGAATTTAACTATATCAAATTCAAACTGGATCAGATATTCCTGCTCCATACACTGCATGTTGATAACTTTCAAAGTAGTGCATACTACTTACGATGCGACTGTATTAACAAGTACGACATAGTGAATGGAAAACGTTCATGTATACCACTCATATGCCATACTGTATGAATGCATATGTTATAGGACATGTAATACGCAAAATAAGCCAATTTTATTTATGTCCTTTTCAGACATTAACTCATTTAAAAATCTTCAGATATTGAACCAATATCTTTTACCCAGAAAATTAAGATTAAATGCATACACCTAAAAACTAATTTCTGATTGTGATTGAAAGTAATCAAGTGCACTATTACTATTAATAAATTTCATTTAATCAACAGCTTTCAATCGAATAAACAAAAATTAATAACTGAATAATCGAGTAATGCTACTAACATGCATGTAGCTAATCAATAATAAAATCAAAGCATGCATATTGATAGAGTGATAATAAAAAAAAACAATAAAAAAGAAGTACGAATAAAAAACGTTAAAAATTCACAAAATCTGTGATAATGCTCGGGTTTATTACGCATGCATGGATCACACACATCATTTCAACATCTTACGTAATTATAAACAAGATCAGACTCTAGCTCAACGGCTCCCTTAGCTGGCTGTGATAGGTTCGAATCCTTCAAAGTAAACCATTTCCTTTCACCGTTTACTAACTGAGAAATAGTGTGAGAAAAACTGCTAAAAACATTTTTTTCTGTAGAAATATTTTCTATAATATTTAAGCATGAAAAATTTTGTAAATATTTTCATTATTGTGATTATCATAAAGATGACAATGATAATAAGCTATGATAAAGGTTATCATAGTAATACTTAAATAAAGACGATAGTAATTATAAATAATTGTACAACTTGTCAAATTTCTATTCTGAAGAATAAAAAACTGTAAGTTTCTACTTTTCAAGTGTATTTAGCATGAATTTTAAGATGATTCAATCCGAAGCTCTCTTGAAATGACATAAGAAATATTATAAATAAATGAATAATCATTCAGATGATATCATTTTACTGCTGCCCTGTTTGTCAAAATAATTTATTTACACAATATACATAAAATGCAAATCATGATGAAATTTCATGAGTGCAAATTGCAAGTCATTATAAAAATGACCAAATGCTGGCTGACCCGAAGTAATGGTATAGCAACTTTCCCGAGAAACTCCATTTTCTTGTCTCGATTTGCATCGTAAACCGTTATTTCTAACACAGAATGAATGTCCTTTACTTTGCTGCAAAAACAAACACATTAATAACTAAATTATGTCCTGGTAAATATTAATTCTAAATAAAAACGTTACTGATATATTATACGAAAGTTAAAATATAGAAACATAATGAAATACGTAGAGTTAATGTATGCAACTGACAATGTGAAAACTTTTCCCCATTCTGGAGCTAAAGTCTTGAATTCAGTTCTGGTTTGAAGGCGAGTATTGACCAACTCTAGAACACAGAAAGGGTCGCTAGTCCCACCCAGATCAGCTGCGGTGAGCCCTTGAGCTCGCAAAACTGAAAATAAGACAAAAATATAAAACCAAAAAATGATCTAAATGGACGTATTGAGATCTATAATTAATATATTAACATAAAATCTAAAGTAAGTTTAAACTTACTTTAGATTTTATGTTAATATATTAATTTATTATTAATATATTAAGTTTAAACTTACTTTTAAATCTAAAATGAATTTTAGATTTTTAAATCTATAAGTAATTTATTTTGATTATTTTTATGTGAAGCATTATAGCACAGTACGATGCCTGTACATATTATTTGTTTAGTAATTAATATTACTACTACTAACTATTAATTATTACTTATTAATTTGTTATTAAATATTACTATTGATTATCGATGAATAGGTTATTATAAACAGCAAATCCAGTACGTAATGATTATTTTTATTTGCAGGTGACATAATAAAATATTATTATAATGTTTTTGTATTCATGTATCCCTTATCAGTTTGAATTGAATTGAAAATCTGTCACATTTATCATACAGTTTAAGGTAAACGGAAATATTTTTATTTTATCATTACATATATTGTGATACTGCAGAATTAAACATAGAACTAATGAAAAATGGATACTGCTAATTTATTTATTTATCTGAGTTTTCTAAATTCAGAAAACTCGGCACACTTCATAATACCAATGTAAGATTCAAATTAATACATAGGGATTTACTCTAATTATTGCAACTATAAAACAATGACAAAATCTTATTGATGAGAAATCAATATCTGACATGATTCTGCAAATGTAATCATACGCAAATGTATCATGATAATAGGCATTACAGTAATACAAGTATATTGTTTAGTATACCTTTGACTTTTAGCCAGCCAACATCCTTGATATTTGTGAAAGACTTTAGCGCATTCTAGCACAACAAATTGTTCAATATTAAAGTTTTATGCAGTTTAAAATGCGTTTGAAATAAAGCATATAAATATTAAAATGTGCTGCAAAGTAATATGCATCTAGAGAAAGTTTTGACATAATACGTTTAATAAATATCATATAAAATTCTATATTATTTATATATAATTTAAAGAAACTTGCGGTATCAATGCCCTTGAAACAAGGCACAGAATAAATCAAAATATTTTATACTTACATATTTTCTGACAATATCTTCTCGCGACTGTATCACTGTTACATCCGTTACTGCAGCCTCTTCCTCCACTGAGAGTCCACTGACAGTGACAAGCATATGGATCGATCCAGCACCATCCTCCAGAGGGAGATCAATATCATGCGTCACCTCTTTCTCAAGCAGCGATAGATCCAACTCGGCCCTAAAGTAACACAAAAATAGAAAGGACAGCATTAAGATTAACTGGCAAATAAACTACAGAAAACTTCATTAAACTCATTCCTACATTATTTCTTTTTGTAAGTAGCATCAGTATCTTTAGTAAATTGTCTTCAGTACATCGTCTTTCTATTGTAAGCAATTTAAAAGATTTATAAAGATGAAAAGTAATTTTGAAGTGCGCAAAAGAACCATAAGTTTTCTGGATTAAAGTTTAGTTATTGTAAAAACAACGAAATTTCCTTAATAAAATGAAATCATCATGTGTTAAAAATAATAAAAAGTAATAAAGAGAAAACTAAACTAGACTGTCTACCTGCCCATGATGTCATCCCTGCCACCGACGTCACGATCAAATACAGACAATTCTAGGTGACTTGTCTGATTCGCGTACAAATAGAGATCAAATTGCTCGAGCCAGCGAGGATTCAAAGTCTTTGGTTTATACTGGAAATACAAACTGTAATCTTTACATTTTTCTGACTTTTTAAAAATAATTACATTTGCAAGAAACTCAAGAAATAATTAATCGTCTCAAATAGATGAATAATATGAATTAATTGGAAAATTAGATGGTAATGATTGTAAATATTTGCTAATGAAATTTATTTTGTGTGTATTTATAACATTAATGTTTTCAGGAAGAGTACAATAATACAGTAATAACAATGTTCAATATATTTCAACACCTGTTTATCTCTCAAGTATTAACATTGCAAAATGTTTAGGTTAACAATTACTAAAGTTTTTACATCAAACAAAAAGACTGTAGCTATAAATATATGATAAAAACAAGAATACATTAAGATTATTTAAATTACTTAAACCTAGCCTATTAAAAGGAGTTTAAAATAAAACTGCATTTATTTAGCCATAATATTATTTAATATTAGTAGAAACGAATGCATGCAAGTTTCAATAGAATATATTTCAAATTTCAAGTGAATTTCAAAATTCAAAACAACTACAATATTTTTTGTTACAAAGCAAAAACCCAATGAATCAATCATCATAATATCTCAAGTTAAATCTATCAGCCAATGCCATTCAATAGCATTGTGTTTACTGCTCTGGCGAGTCAGCGATTCATTTAATAATTTATTGAAACACCTGTTTCAATTTATCGATTACCGCACCGCTATTGTCTGCAGCTTGCAACTGTTTCTATTGATTGAATCTTTGCTTTAACGTGAATCATACTCTACTGTGCAATGTCTAAATGTAACAAATCATTAATATCAAAGCTTCAGCAACAAGCAATCATAATAAAAACATGCGCCTGCATATTATATATATTATATTATAATACATATAAAATGTATTTTATCTTTATGAATATTATATTAAATAACATACTCCATTATGTTATACTATTTTATTAGGCTTTAATCTATTTTTCTGTATTCTTACAGCAAACGACTTTCGAAAACATGGTCTAGTTATACAAATATGACAAAATACAATATATTTGAACGACACCAAACAATCAATTAAAAAGATAACCTTAGTTTTGTAGCGTTCATTTCCCAGCTTGAATTTAATATAAGGATCCGAGAAACCGTTATCATCCATAGCTATCAGATTCTTTCCTTCTACCAACACAACAGTGGCCACACTGCTCCACTGTTGCTGTAACTTTACTTTCTTGCTCTCTGTGTTTGTGCTGCCTGTCTCCTTTCTTGTAATACGGCGAAAATACTACACAATATAATAACATAGTGTAATAATTACAATACAACAGTTTTAAAATGTGAGCTTTTTCTGAAATTAAAATATCAATCACATGTTAATATATATCAAAATTAAGAGTACGCTATGATATAACTGAAATTGACTAATGTGATCAGAAAAATCTATAACTAAAAAATGCAACACGATGATGAATGATCAATTGTTAAATTTATTTGATGTTGGTATAAATTCATCGATTTAAAATAAAATATATGGATTAGATCGATGTAAATGTAACAATAAACGGGATATTGATTGTTGAAAACGCCACTGTATAAATTGAACTGCATACAGATGGATGTCGTTTTAATAATTATTAATGGTTTATACAGCTTTATCTAAACGCGTCTAATATTTATAAGCATTTGTATGTTGAATAGATGTTAAAGATTTTTGACAATACATAAATTTCAACAGATTGAAACACTTGGATGATTTTTTCTTTAGGATAGGCTACTTATTCACGTAACAAAATAAATTTAAAACGACTAACATTCTTCCAAGATATTTTGATCTACCATGGTTATTACAAAATTACTTTAATATCATAAATAAATATAATAAAATGTAATAATAAATTCCGCGATAAATGTCATTGACCAGCTATAGAGGTCATAGACCCGTTATAGAGGTCATTGACCGGCTATAAAGGTCATTGACCCGATATAGAGGTCATTGACCCGCTATAGAGGTCATTGACCCGGTATAGAGGGCATTGACGATCTAAAGAGGTCATTGACCCGCTATATAGAGGTCATTGACTGCTATAGAGGGCACTGACCGGCTATAGAGGTCACTGACCCGCTGGAGGTCATTAACCCGCTATAGAGGTCATTGACTCGCTATAAAGGTCATTGACCCGCTATAGAGGTCATTGACCCGCTAATAATAATTGCAACAAACATTAAAAATCAGTAACGCTACTCGAAAATTACAGTATGAATTAAACCAAACGGAAAATAAATGTTAAAATTTAAAAAAAGCATTCTAGAACTAGGCTAAACTTGCAAATTAAGTACAAACACAAAGATTTAACTCAGTTTAATAGGCTTACAATTTATTTATATATAATATATCAAACGCAATAGAACAAAATTTGACGACAACAGGACATCAATATCATTGATAACATAAAACAAACCATATTTAAAATGAGAATTACACTTGGCTGACTAAAACTATAACAGTAAGACATAATTAAATCATCGAGTGATTTAACATCTAGTCAACAGAAAATAAATTCTTGATTTATACTATATATTTATCTTTCTTGATTTTTGGCTAAATTGTTTTTAAAATCATAAAAATGCTATGCTCCCCGCCCACTCCATACTGCGTCCTGAGACTGTCACTGATTCAAGTAGTTATCTAGATGTAATTTATTAAACCTGGATTTTACTTCAGTCAAGAGCTGACAAACAAAAATTACAACAGTATCCATCAACGACACTTGCAAAATATCTACACACCAGATTTATTTCAAAAATTACTTCTATAGTATACATAGACAAAATCTATCATACTGAAATCAATAGAAAAAAATCACCCTAAATCGAGAATACTTAATGCAATAGAAGAACAACTTACATCGCGAGGACTAAAACGCAAGGAGAACCTTCCCACTTCAGACGCGGGTGTATCAACGCCAGTCACCAGGGAATGAGCGGCAGCCATCAGGGCCTCAGCGGCCGTGAGCTGAGCCCCGGCCTGCGACTGGCTGTTAGTGCTCTCCTTCGACCCGACTACACCATTAACCAAAGGCTTATTATCTTTAGCATCTATCGTTTTTGAATCGCTGCTCTCTTCTTCAATGCAATCCAAGTTAGAATCTTTTCCGAGAGAAATCTCATGGGTTGAAGTTCCGTTGAGATCATCTTCAAAAACTTCATCGTCTTCAGTGAATGGATTGAGACTGATAAAGACCTTCTCTTCCATAGAATTGGGGGAAAGTTCGTGATTCGAAATGCTACCGTTTTCCATATTGATTTTAAGAATAAATATCCCAATACAAAATAAAGCTTAAACTATCGTATTGCAGTGTCTAATCAATTAAATCCAGAATCAGTTTAATCTCTATATATTTTCTTGTTTAATCTCTATATTTTTTATATCCATAATTTTTGTATTTATTTTTGCCGTAAATTCTGATGTAAAATTAAAATCTTATCATTCTGCTTTTCGTTTTCAATGACAGTCACATTTATTCGCATCTGAAGTCTGTATACACTGAATCATTACTACACTCTCCATACCGGGTAAATTTAGAGCTTTTAAACAATTTATTGCTTTTATTTCTTATATATTTCTTAGCGATTTATAAATATCCTATTGTAAAAAATAGTATAAAGTAACAGCATCTGGAACCGATATTCTATTGGAAAATCAGCTTACAATTATTGCAGCAACTCAATAAGCTGACTTTATTTTAAAGCCACAGGTTGTTCGTCACAAAACCAATGCGTTGTCACGAATGTTAATATGACTAAATCAATACATACAGACATCTGTGTAATACTAAACTTACAGAAAAATAGCTGAATAATAAAAATAACATATACGGTTATTAAACTATTTCATACCTAACTTATATTCTATGCAAATTTTATATATGCTAAAAATTAAAATATTTGGAATTTAATATTTCGTTATAGTCTGGCCCCGGTTACATTAACTCGACAAATCTGCTCTGAAATTTCATTTAATAATCCTAACTCTACAGGAATTAAACTTAACGTAAACGTTTTCCCTAACTTATTAACTTAAACGTGAACGCTTTCCTAAAATTAACCCCAACTGTAACTTCAACCCTATACTCGTTTTTTGTGATTTTTAACTTTAGGCTCACTTTGCGTGTAATTTGACAAAGTAGTTTTATTTTGTCACATTTTTAAAATAAGTCTTGTCCTCAAAATGTTCCGTTCTTCAATTCACTTTTTTTGCCTGCGTTTAAAACATTCAACTCATTTATACAACTTATTATAATGTTCAACGGTAGCCGGTGGCCTATATGCTAACTATTACTATTATAATTATTATTGATTATTGGTCGCAGATGTGTTGATCAACAGCGAAAGAATTCAATGCAAGAGACTGTAACATTACGATAACTTAATGGGATAAATATCAGTTGAACGTTTCAATTTTAATATCTGTTACAGTAGTCTATAATAACCATATGATCAGATGAATAACTCTGATGTATATTGCTAAATTAACAGTCTGCATATACTTTCATTTTAAATCTAATATCTCCATTAAATACAATAGACAATTAAATGAGCTAAACATTATATATTAATCTAGTCATTCTAAGCGTACAATCTATACACTAATAATCAGAAAATTCTGTTTAATCAATGGATAATCTATAGAATACGCAAATCAGTACACAAATATAATTTTATTACAAGTGCTGCCATCGGGCGAATAACGGTGAAAATTAGTTATAATTGTCACAGTTACCTTATATTCTCTTAGCAGTCACCATAATGTCTGCAATTTCGATCTAAAAATTGCCGACGTGCGTGAACATCGTTTTTTTCTCTTTATTTATTTATTGTTATAAGTAAAAAGCTTGAGATAAGATGCCAATTATTATATCCCGACCACAGTACAAAAATATGAAAGTACAATTTCGATGAAGAAAAATCTTAAAAACTAAAAAAATATAATTGTTATTAATTTAAAAAACTCGAGTTTCGAAAAACGAGACTTAGCATAAGATTACTTATTGCATTCTTAATATAAAAGTTAGTCTCTGAAAAATTTCATTGCAATTCGCCCTGGAGAAGGCATAAGGGGCTACAGGGGGTTTGAATACGGCCAGGAGGGTTGAATACGGCAAATCCCCTGCAGAAAACACAGCCCATTAAATACAAAAATTCGTATTGCGCTGTTATTTAATGCAGATCCCCAAATAACATATAGCCTACTTGGACATTTAGGTTTTCCTTTATTGAATGAACTAGAATATGATCTGACTAGAAATAAATCTGTGTGATGAAAGATTCAGTTGCAGGATTAATGTCGACTGGAAACTGGAAAAAAACTGGGATAATAAATATGTACATGAAGCGAGAGCCGGTGAAAGAAACATCTGCTTGAAGAAATAATTTTATCTCTGTGAAAAAAGTAGGCCTATGTAGATCTATAGAAAAAAATGTAGGCCTATGTAGACCTATAGAAAAAAATGTAGGCCTATGTAGACCTATAGGATACTTTGTTTTTAATTATCCCTCTCCCTCCTGATAAAGATTTATAGATATATATATGCATGGTACTTTAATTTAAAATAACTCATTGATTTTTTTATATGATCAAAGATTGTTTTGACGAAAATGCTTGTTAATTTTCAGTACATCTTTATGTACTGTCCTTTTTGTCCTTTCCTTTTTGTAGAACTTATCTTCGGAACAGGAACAGGAGATAAAATTGTTAAAATATGAAATCTTAACTACAGTCAAGATTGTTATTATAACATATAAACCTTTTTTACACAAATAAATTTCAAAAAAACATGCGACAGGAAAACAATGTCGTATTTTTTCGTTTTTTAAAATAAAAATGACAGTTACCAATGTTGAAAGTAAAGTAAGAAGTGTACAATAATCGACACGTCATGATAGGGTTCTATTTTGAACATTTGGACTGTTTAACAATATGTAATATTCTCTTTGCGCATTATAACACTATATGAAATCTGAAAAGTCACTGATAAGGAAATAACACAACATCTCAATATAGCTTGTTCAAAGTACGACTTCAGTGAAATGGATTGTAAATAATACTTCACTGTGCATCGCCTCAGTTCATGATACGATCCAAAATTATGCATCGACTAGAATAAAACTGAGAAAAATCAATGCTCAATACTTTGTGATGCACAATAGAGATGAATAGAAATCGCAGAATTTTCACATTCAGTGGCGAAGTAAGACACTGGAAAAGTGGTGAAGAATGAGTAAAATATTTGAATGTTAATTGAGAAATTATTTAACATATTTGAAAGCTGCTAACTGATTATTACTTTCTGTATTGTCAAAATCACAAGTAAAGATAAATTAATATATGCAAAAGTACAGAGAGACATTGCTACATACAAACTGGTTCTATAAGTATTGAAAATGTAACTAGACGGATACTTTTTGCGTTAATATAATATGTATTAAATAATAACTTAGGTTTTCATAAATAAAACTAATCCTCCTTTGTATCGAACTTGATGTAATGAGTTCATATTGAAATACATCATGCGATCATTTTAGTAGCATTATGTATTTCAGTTGTTAATGTAATTAATTATCAATTGATAATTTTCTTTAGTGTTACTGTCCTATAGCGGCCTAAAGATTTATATATCGTCAAATATATTTCTTGAAAAAGAGTTTAAGTATTATATCAATGAGAATCGACTCGGGGGCAAAAGTCTCAGCGACCAGTTTGAAAAATTATCGAGAAATTCCATCTATACCTGCCATATCTGTAATTGAAGACATTTGCAAAAGAAAGGAAGAAAAAGCCAGAGTAACAAAGGACAAGCTCGCTTCAATGGACGGGGAGTAGTTTTTTTTACATAAAATTAATCAAAAATGATAGACCAATTTTACACTACAGTTGGCATACTCGTCGAACAAGACGAATTGAAATAAAGAAAGCTATAAAATTAATAGGATCCTTAAATGGGGAGCATATAGAGAGATCTATTAATATTTTTTTTATCCAAGACACTGGTATTAAAGAACTTGAAATAATATTTCAATAATACACTGATGGTAAACACGGATAACGCGTACAAGTGATAATATCAATAAGTTGCATCTGAATTAGTAAAACTGAAAAGTGAATAAAAATAACGGCCAAATACCTTTTGCAAAATAATTTTACATTTAGGCCTACAAATAATCACCAAATTAAAAAAACATAACACTTGAGTGCAAAAACTTGTATTTCTAAATTATACAATGAAATACTGACAACACTCTACTGCGGTATAATTTTCACAGGTATAATTTAAAAGAATAAATTTATAATTTCACTGAATAGACAAAATATTGACACCACTTACACGAGACAATAAATAATAAAAACTTAAGGAAAAACACATCAACACCAATCAATGACAGAACGATAGCCAAATTACCTTTGGCAGATGAAAGTCTGGCTGCATGAAATATTTATAAAGACACAAATTCTAATTCCCTTGTGATCACTCCTTGCAATCTAATCATCTAAATTTCTTAACTCGACAACGCTTAATCAGCGCTATAATATTCAGCATAAAAAAGCTATCAGGAGGCTATCGTGTGTTGACAGGTTAATTTTTCTCCGCTTCTATGGCGTTATGGAAAATAAATAAATTAACTGTTTCCTAAGCTAGTCAATAGAATTTAAGTATCCTTTATTTTCTACAAAGAAATTGTAAAATTTGGATCTGAATTTGAGTTTTGCTTACATTTCATTTGGATTGCATAATTTGTGTATAATTTACAATATTTCTAATAGTGTACACTGCATAGGCCACCATTATATATGATTTGCGATTTACATAGATAACAAAAATGCAGCTTTGATGCATTATTAAGATAATATCATTAAGAAAACTTAGTCAAATCCTAACAAAAATTATAATAAAATATTGAAAGACTAAAGCATTCTGATAAAAACTATAATTTAAAATGGCCATTTTACTATAATTCTAATTTAATATGCATATAGAAACTGCTGAGAAGCGCTGTTAATTTAATTACTGTATGCCTCTATTTTATCAAAGATATAATATTACTCACGCTTGCTTGTTCCGAGCATTGTTTTGAGAGAAGGGTACACTCTAGAATAATATAGCCAAGATATTCAGGTTTGTCTGTCGTCTTCTTGTTTGCGCTTGCCTTGTCATCGTACAGATACAGGTTCATCTCTTGAGATCTAAAAAAAGCAATATTCTAATAATACATATTATATGGCAAGTGAACTAATCCGTGAGAGAATGCCAGTAGCGGCTACTGAAATAATTAGGAAAGATATTAATTAACTGTTAATTGATATACACTTGATATAGCGATATTAATTTTTATTTTCCTTTTTCTTTGTTTATACTCTTGCTTCTACACTTTGTGTGAATAAAAGAGAGATATATTTTGACAGGCGAATATAATGTATAGAGAATGCAGGGTATAAGGGGGTGTATACTCACTATAGGAAAAAAAATCCACGTGGAGTAGGGCTTACTAGAACAATTGATTAATAATTTATGAATCAATAGTCTTTGCTTTCAATGCGCTCAGGGTTTAATGCTGCAAAAGTCTAATATTGTTTTCTTCATAAAATGAGAGATAGAGACGTTCGTTCGTCGCCTCAAAAGAAAATTATGGTCAGTTTTAAGGAAGGTTTTTATGGTCTATTATTTTTGTCATTTGTGGTTCATGAAATTTGATTCCGCAGCTGCCTGTACTAAAAACAAGAAGCCTCGGTTTTAAATTTAAACAAAATATTGCAGACAGACAATATGGCTACTGTATGCATTATTTTCACATATGAATATCAACACTATATTCAAGTTTGATTAGAATAAATTGACCAAAATCGAGACAAACTTTGAATGTTTGGCTGAATGTTGAACTATTTATCAAAATCGAGATACAAATAAACTTAGAATTTGTCTCGCTACCATGACATCTCAGATTCGAGTCCCTTATCTAAAAAAACTTTAAATAATTATTAAATTGCTATATTTGACCGCTATGGAAATTATCAGCGGTAGGACAACTTATGGCGCATCAAAAATCACACAAACATGCAGATAATACACGAAACACAATATTAGACTAGATTGGCAATTTTTACTAAAACAAAACCAACTGGATGCATCTGTGTTATGAGAAATAACTCATAAATGTTGCTTTATTGCTTTATCCCTATGGATTGAAGGCCAATGATGGACGAGTGGTAGAAGTGCGTCACACTGAGAATGCAATATAAAACAGCACTTCGACAATATTACATTTTGTACACAGGATGGGCGACCATAAAAAATAGTGATAATTTGGTAAAAATTTGAGGAATCATGTAATGAGATTATATAATGTGACAGAGATCTCAGGTATAAACAGACATTACACTTTATTAGACCAGATGCTATAGTACTATCAGTATTTTCATCCGTAATATAATGAATTATACAGTATATCTAAATTTATATAAACCAATTTTGCAATGTATACAAATACAGAGATGCAAAATTATATAAATACAAGTTGTATACTATTTCTATTCGTTTGTGTAGTCTATCAAAAATGCCATTTTGAGTGAGAGAATATATTATGAAACATGATGCTGAATAGAATCCCAGAGTGGCAGCAATCTGGGTATTATGAAGAGCAGAAAATCTTTTGTAACAATGAAATAGAATTGCAAAGCAGCAGAGATTCTGATTGACGTTTCAGGAAACAGATGTGAAACTACTAACAAGAAATGATTATGTCCTGAACGCTATACAATGTTTAAAAATATACAATAGCAATAAAAAAGATGATATAATGATACAAACAATCAGATCTCTATCATTGTCAGCGAACAAAGCCATTAAAACAATTTATTTGAGTGAAAACGACACACTAATATGTATATCTTAATTGAATACTAAAATAATTTCCATTTTACATTTATTTAATGGAAGTTTTTTGCCTAAATCTGCAAATCCATGCATTTATTTCTATATACAGATGCCACAAATCACAAAGATACTTTTATTGCATTCATATTTTCTTTATTTCACTCTTCATGACAATTCCTGTTATTTATTTGGTATCTCACATTTTAAAGACAACTAAAACTACTTCCGATTAACCCACCCTAGTCTGCAAAGATTCACTTCCGGTGTCTCTCCCTTTGGACTAAATGGATCGTCGATTAGCATTTCTACTACTGCACTGATTTGCAAATAGTGATCGATCACTCGGGATGCTTAAACAATAGCTAGAGCTTAGCATTAAAACATTGCGACACAAATATTCAACGTTAAACATTGTAATGCAGCAATAACATAAAAAAATTATGTTATTGTAAATAAATAAATAATTTTATCTGCAAATGGTTATTATTTTTGAAAATCTAGGTTTATCAGTGTTTTTTCTATAAATTTCATCATTTAATAAATATGAAATTGTATATTAATTTATTATAATCAAAAATTCAGAATTTCTAGATAATTATATTTCCAACTTATATTTCCAATCAGTAAAATTACGAATCTAAAAGCATTCAAGTCCCAGAAAACTCTTGTGTTACTCAAGCACTTGAGTACTGAGTACTCCAGTATTTCACAATGCATTATGACTACTTACATATCAAGACTAAATCTCGTAGGTAATATAACAGACTCCCCCATTGGATCGTCTCTGGAAAGCCCCCGGTCATGATCCTTAACCTTAACCCTGATTGGTTCAGTTAAGTCTTCAATGGGAATGGTGAAGTGTTCGTTCCAGCGAGGATTGAGCGTTTTCGAGACGGTTCGACTTCTGTAGAACCGCTTTGAGCCGATCTTGAATACAACATAAGGATCGCTTGTCCCTGGTGAATAATCAGAAATAATGGATATTGAAAATAAAATACTATACTTAAGTAAAGAAAAGAAAAAATCAGAGATAATGGTTACTTAAAATAAAATTTTATACGTAACTAAAACAAAGAAAACCAGAAATAATGGTTATTTAAAATAAACTACAATACTTTAATAATGAAAAGAAAGTAATAATAAAACATAATAAATAATTTAAACTAGTATGATTGTCAAGTCTTAATTATATTTTAAACAGAAATTTACTCCAAGAGACGTGAATTTATAAATTACTTAAAAAATGTGTACAATTAAGAGTATCTTATGTACAAATTCTAAGTTATGAATGACAAAATATACTAGATATGTAGAGATTGGAATTATACCTTTTGTTAAGAAAATCAAATCAGAAGATAAAAAGACAGAGTGGACAAACCGCAAGTATCCCTAATGGCAAGATCGCGACCCTCTTTCAATGTGACGTCTAAAATAAAACACTGAGGATCTGACTGGTCAGCAGCAACCCCAGAGCGAAGACGACTCGAGCCCTAAAACATATGAGATTCAAAAATTATTATATAAGAAAATATATAATATTCATGATTTTGTACAGATTATAATAATGATTGAATAATATCGATGTGATTGCAAATAAGTTATGAATTTTGATATGATTTATATTTACGATAAAATATATAGATTTTTATTGTCGAAAATAAAGAAATAAGATTTAAAATTAGATTTTCACTCATTATTAATTAATTAATACTGCTACGTAACTTTCTCAATAATGAACAATACGATACTGATGCAACTGAAATTCTCTCATCTTCATAAATCACTGTGTGACAAATTAATTATTTATGCAAGTATAACTAATTCAATATTGATTGATTTATACATTAAGAAATGAATAATCAATGAAAAAGTGTATAAATGTATATTAATTGAGACTGAATAATCATAACTACAAGTAAAATAGAGAGATAGTGTTCTCTTAACCCTAACCTTAACCCTAAACCTAACCCTAAACCTAACCATAAACTTAGCGTATATCTTTGATGGACAGTCAGTTGACGAATCGTCCTTTGACGAAACGTCCTCATACCAGAGATAGGTTTAATAACAATAAGAGGTTGTCACAGCAGCTGTAACTCAGTGAAAGCATTAAAGAGTAAATAGTACATTTTTTACCATTACTCAGAAAAACTTACAACAAATCTAATTACTCTGCACTTCGCTCAATATTCAAATAGTGCTCTGTTCCGTACCATTGCAATATCTGCCCACGTGACGCATTATGAAAATATGAAGCATTAACCCTTCACTGTAATTTTAAATCAATTAGACTTCTCATATATTGGACTCCTATATCAAAATTACACTGTTTTGCACATTATTTTGCGCGATGAAATGTAACCTTCATATTGTAAAACCTTATAAATTAAAGCATTCAAGTTAAACTTCCAATGTATTATATTTATGCGTATCTTAAAATTAACAAAATGCATTTTATAAAAATTATGATCTCATACTAATAGGCCTAATACGATTAAACTTGAAATGATAACCCTAACCCTAATCTGAGGTAACACGGCTCTGATTGACTTGCCCGTTCTGAACTTATTTTAATGGAATGTTTTAAGTAAAAATCATTAAGCGATTCAAATAATACAAACATATTACAATTAAATTGGTTAGATTACAAGCATCTGGCATATATCATATGATACCAGTAGGTTTACATGTAAAATATCCATGATAAATCTATAACTAATAATTTATGCATGCAATCTCATGCAAAACTAATCTACGCTCGCATGATTTGCATCACTTTGCAAAATGTAACATTTTCGTTTAACATAAAACGTTTAAACGAATACACTTGAACTTAAGACTTTGGTTCACAATTTGAAAAATAACAAAAAAATTCTAATAACTTAGGTGTCTGAATTATTACTGTTGCTCTGGTATCGTCTTGCAGCTTGTTTGTACGATCTTTATCTAAAAAGAAACGCTGGTTTTGTTTTTAGATTCGTCAGCAGTATTTTTTCCATGTCAAAAATCTATTTAGTACCATTAACTTTAATCTAGACTAAACTGAATAACCTATTTCTTCGGTACTCATTGAGATTGCTTTCCTGTGTATATCGTTCATGCGGCATTTACTCGATGTATTAGTTTTTATTTTAGTCATAGACTAAAATAAAAGTATGAGTTTGATTTGAATTTCACTAGCAAGCGAGTGGGATATTGCATATACGCTGATACGCTTTTTAAATCGTATCAGCGAGTTAATTCTTATATATTCTTATCTGGTTTCAGTTATTGTATGTATTAGTCAGTGTTAATTGCAATCTATCATTGTACTTCATTTGTCAAGAAATGTTCTTCTTATATTTTTTTAATAAAGAAACAGATGTATGGCCTACTATGAATAGGCGTATAGTATGACCATAAATTTCTAAGTACAAATTTCAACTAACGATGTGTTGTAAATATTTAAATTAAATTTAAAATAATTTGGCATCTACTATTACATTAAATTTACATTTTGCATAGGATAGAGAAAACTATATTTCCTGTATGCACTTAACAATTGAATAAACTCGACGAACTCACGGTTTACGAAAATTTAAAGTAAAACATTTATTATTAAGTTATAAAAACAGCAAATTCAGTAATATATTAACTCAAGTTTCACCAAGTGATAGTATGAAGATCGCAGAGTTATTTAATAAAAAATAAACCTACGAGCAAACTCAATTTATAGACAATACAAAATAGTCGATATACGGTAGGCCTATATTGGTTGAATTTCAGCCAAACTTAACATTTTTTATACTGTATATAGTCAATGAGTCATTCTTTATATAATTAAACTATTGTTTAAAGGCGACAAGGCAATAGATTATCTTTTAAAAAGTATCTAGGGTTAGGATAATTAGGGTTAGTGTTAGGATGATAGTTAGGGATAGTAAAGCTAGCCTGGGATTAGAGCTATTATTAGGGTTAGGATTGGGGTTAGTAAGTTAATTTTACATACTAAAGTATGTATGTAGAGTATATAAAGTACATGTCAACAAATAAAGTACACGAATAAAGTACGGTAAGTACACGAATAAAGTACACAATATACATAGCAAATTTCTACCATTTGCTTAATAACCATTAGAATGTACAATAAATTTAACTTTCCTAATATATGCTTACAAATTTATGAGAAAAAAAAGGTATTATTTCGTGAAATAATTTGTTAAAAGTGTTCAATCTTTATTTTGAAAATATGTTCAGACTATTCATGAGAAAGTAAGGATGGATTAATAAATCAAGGATGAATGAAAGAATGGATAACAAATGACAGAAGGGACCCCCCCATGCATGTTGTCGACTTAATGAAGAACCAAGAAAAGCAGAAGCTCAATGATTAACAAGGGATTCGACTGCTGATTTCGTCGTTGTTACATTTATATAAAGCAATAGTGATATATAGGATGGTCCGCCCTCTTAATAAAGGTGTCGCTTAAATTGTGAGTATACTTGGATTGTCATTACATAACATCTAATGATAAAAAAACAATACAGTGGAAGAATCATTGAATAAGAATAAACATTTAATGATTCAACATTGGTTCAACATGTTATTGGAAGAAATAATTTGAGAATTTTTTTTATTTCAAACATTACAGGAAATTTGCCCACTCCCAACCCGTATTTGGTCGTTTAATTGTAAGACGTGTAAGATAAAGATGATAATAAAAAATAGCAGGCTAAAATTAAGAAATTCTGTAAGCTTTTCACTTTAACTAACAAGAGTTACCAAATGCTAAAAAATGATGTATGGAATGTTTAATAAAATTCGCTGAATAAGTACTTGAAAAGGTTATAAATTTTCACCATAAAATAAAGAATTCTAAGATGTAAATTTTCATGCATCAATCTTTGTTTAGACGCGATCTTCATTCCATTGATAGCATCAGCACAACGTCTCAGCGCGAGACAAAACAACAGTGACTCGAGCATTGAAACGTCTAGCAGTGAGACTTTCACAGAAATCTTGTCGATGCAGAATAATATAGAGGAAGAATACATTTACACTACATATGTTATATTTTAAAGAGGAGTTTTATTTATGCGTGAAAACATGATTTAAGTCACAAAATATTTATGACATCTTATACTCGACTAACAATATGATCTGCTTATTTAACATTAAGTCTTAATGCAGTAAACAAATTTTTTTATTTCAAAGCTGTTACATATTAGTTTAATAATACAATACACGTACGCGAGTTAAATATAACTCACAATTAATTGATTATGAAATATAGGCCTAAATATCAAACAGTGCAAAAACAATGAAATGGTTAATAACCAATGAAGCCCCAACCATACAGAAATTAGAATTATAATTAAATAATTCTTATTGAAGCTTTAAAAAAAATTCTAAAAAGTTTCCTATTAGAAAAAAATTCAATAGAACGGAGTCTAAGCCCAAGATGAAAAAGAAATATTATTTATTTAATAATATTTATTTTGCTTCGAATACTACCAAAACCATTATCTAATTATAAATAAGCTCGTGTAATGTGTTCATCAGTGTTTATTTAGAAATAAAAGCTTCAGGAAACGAGCAGACAATATACAATTAGGTCGGATTGTAATTTGTAGAGGAGATCTAGAAAAATATGGACAGCAACATAACAAGAATAAATTCCTATCGAAGTTTCAGTATTTAGCTTGTGTGTAAAAAATGTACAATATTAATCATAGATCACAGTTTTAAAATATGAGCCATCACCAATTATAGTTGGTTAATTTACAAAGATAATTGCTATAATATCAACATTTTAAGACGATTCGAGAAATAACCCTTGAAATTTCTAACAGACAGATGTAATTTATTATGCGTTGAATTAAAAATTGAATGAATGTAATAATGAGATTGCTGAGTGCACACTATAGTAGACCTATGTGCAATTATCTCATTCACAATATGACAACTCACCATAATTCTTTCTTTGCTTCCAAACATCAAATTCTAGCGAATGAATCAACATTTCATTTTATTTTTATTAGAATTTGGATCACATGCTCTTCAATTGATTTAAACACTTAAAAAACTAATTAGAAATTCTGCCAGTAATTTCAACATCAGATGTTGAAAACGACAATTTATTACAATTATACTGTCCAATGTATTCAATTAAAGCAATAGACGAGAATATAGTAATTAATGCTTTAACGATTTAAAAGATAAAATTATGTAACTACTGTTAACATTATCCTATTATAATAATTATGTTATTTATATGAAAATAAATGGATTACACTAATTCAAAGATACCGAGGAGAAAAAAGTTAGAATTAATTCCAACGGTAAAAGAAATAATTTTAATAAAAGTAACTAATATTTTCTAGCATTTGTTGAACTATATTTGAAAGACTCCACATTTTATCAATTCAATATACTTCTACATATATTAAATTGGATTCTACATATATTAAAATAAATCTACCTATATTTAAATTCTTTGTAATCCAACTTAATTGATTAATATTTAAAACACAGCAATACTTAATTAAACAACTTAAACACCAGTAAACATCGCATAAACAACTCCATCACCTACCTCCGTCGACTCCCCCAAGCTACTCCGTACCAGCCTCCTCACCGGGGACCCCGTCACGCTCCCTCCTCCCTCCGTCTGACTATCATCCCCGGAGCTACACTGCGCCGAGTCCTGTCCCCCCAACCCGAACGCCAAGCGCCAAGGAGAAAACAGCGTGTTGTCCAATATCCCCGTCGCCACAGTACCCAACACTCCTCCGCCCCTCGCGACGTCCCCATTCTTACCAGGACTGCTATCGCGATGAGCAACGTCTTCCTTTGGGGAACCTTCCTTGGGTTTTGTTGATCCTCCCAGTTTTTTTAGAAAGGCCATGATGATATTGATCGAGTAAAGAGTCCCTGGTTGGTCCCCAAGGAGCATTTATTAGACATGAAGGAGGCGCGACACACACGCGTGGTAATCTCATTGCATTTCTCGACTCATTATCTGAACAAGAAATTAGGAATAAAATGCCAGAAAGAAATGAGATATTTCATTTATATATTTATGCCTAGTAAAATAATGAAAAGTTGAAAAGGCCATCATCAAATAAATCTCAAAGTGGTTTATTTATAGATCTGCAGAGCAAAAGAATAAACTGTGATATGATTTAGGATTAGAATTAGAATACAGTTTATGGCTTGAATTAGAGAACTAACACGAATACTAACCATAAATTATCAAGGCTTAAAATGGAGCGCGTGGTATTATACTAGGACACAAGAACTCAATTTAAATAGATACGATCTGAATTAAATCAACATTTTAGCGTACACTAGAAGGATCGTGACATAACTTATACATTCAAGCAGGCTGGTTTAAAATTGTCTTTATTTTGACTGATATAAAAGCACTACTAGACTTCACAGCAAATACTCAATTTCACATAATTTTATTGACAAAATGAAACCAAAGACTTTATTTTGTCGAAACGTCTCGAAACGTGCGCGCAAAATGATAAATGATTTATGTGTATATACATCACAATGGTAAATTATAAGATATTATTCAAGACTATAGATTTCGAGAGATAAAAGCCAATAAATGAGGTAGGCTGAAGCTGATATTCAAATAATCAATAGAATGAGACAAAGATGAAACTGAGGAAAAGCAAGTGTAATGAAAGAAAATAAAGAAAAGTCAAATATTTTATTGAGATAGATCAATCCATAAATTTCATCACCACGCAAAAAAGAGAGCAGAAAGAAATAAAATATTCAAATGAAAACGTAGATAAATTAATGCGCTCAGACTCTAAGCGACCAGATGGTGCCACGCTAGTACAATGGTCGAAGGGCCGATGCCTTCTTTGGGATGCCACATGCCCGGACACGTTAGCGCCTTCATATGTGAAGAGGTCGGCAGAAGAGTCGGGC
>JAQIXG010000393.1:0-33981 GCA_034700105.1 Oconnorella tubifera
GTTTAACTAAAATTAGTTTAGTTAAACTAATTGTGATGTAATTATATGACATTTTATGAGATGTTCTCACTTTTTTTGGGCCACCCTGTATATTAAATGACTTTTTCTATTCTTTATTTACTTTAGGCAATACTTGGAATGAATGCATTTGGATTACGGAATAATGATACGTACGGATAATCGTCGGATATATCGTTTAAGATTTGAATACTATTTATTCAACAAATTAAATTCTAAAAACTTGGTATTGTAAGTTTCAACTAAACTATCTCATGTCACGTGAGAATTCTCGGCAGCCATTGGTTGCCCCTATGGCAACGCACGATGACGTCGTGATGCACGACATTCCAACGGTTATACGCAGCGATGACGCGCTAGCCTTTGTTCCTTTAAACGCTACTGATTGGTCAGAAGAGGATAATCATAGATTAAAACAAATGACAGAGACGAGACAAAGATTTGAAGCGCCATTTCTTAGCACGGAAAAGCAGGACAAATTCAATCTGAAGAAATATTTTATGGTAAGAATCTAATTAGATATGAAAAATCAAAATTTATTTATTCATATTGCAAAAATATCATTAATTTAAGTTAAAGAATTTACACAATCGATCTGCAATCATTATTCAATTAGTTAATATCCTACCACAGTCGATGCTTCATAATTAAAGATGTTGTTTACACAGTCGCCGATACATGTATAGACAAATGATTGTGATGTTTTATTAGATGTAGCATACATGTTATATCCACCCTGTTGGCATTGTGTATTATTATACAGGTGAATGGATGAGTATTGATAGCATAAACTAGCAGAGCAATGAATTGTCTAATATATTGTTTTGTGTATTAAGCTAGGATGTTTTTTTAAAATTAACTAGTGACAGTTTTTATTATAATTTTGCGATGCTGATGCTGGCATAGCGAATAAGTTTGAGCTATATTTAATGAAATTATTTATTTCAAAACTGAATTTGAAAACTAAACTAGACATTAAATAATTTTGTGCTATCAGTATAAAGTTTTCTTTTATATTTAGTTGACGATGATATAATATTTCATTGCCACATTACAGTACCACAAACTCTTAAAAATATAGAAATATGATCAAACTATCCTAGTGCAACTGCATAAGCATTTAAATTAGTATATAATAGTACAAAACGTTAACATTGCAATAAAATAAACATAGCGACATCACTGAGTTTAAACGTTGTAAAAATTCTGAATTTTAAAACTGCTTCATTTAATAAAAGTCTGCAGAAATGAATGAAATACCTTATAGGATATATCGTTCAATTGTTTTTTTAATCCAAAAAATGGCTAAAATTGACATTATTGTTTTCATTGTGTTTTACAATTGTTTGTATTTCACTTTCATGCATTTTTTACTAACTTATAGAATTGCTTTGACTTTTTTACTGCTTTTTTATTGATTTTTATACTGTTCTACTGAATGTATTTATAATATAGAATTTCGAATAGTTTTTATTGAGTCTAGACAGTCATGCAACTAGACTGATTGTATTCTTGATAGCCAAGCGAGCAAGAATTATCTCTAGAGACAAAAGCAATAAGCATCACTTTGATAATTAACCCTAGGAGTGTAACTTGTAACATGCATCAATATTTTTATAGTTCTTGCATAGAATTCTATTATATCTACTTCGGCAATACTAATAAACTGTATATGGAAGTTTGAAGTTCATTAATACAGTAAGTAATATTTAACTGAGTTCAGTTTGTCTCTGATACATAATCATTAAGTTCTTTGTTGAGATTATCTTATTTAGATAACATAATAATATGACATTATATCATGTTTGATTTTTTTATTACTTTGCACCATTTTTCTGAATATAATAAGCTTATATCCATACATTTTTATAAATCAGGCCCTATTAGTTAACATTGTACAAAATCAAATCCAAAAAATTCAAATATATGTATGGGCCAAATATGATTTATTGCACATAGTAAATTATGAACTTCATTAGTTTAATTTTTTCTTCATTGCTTTCATTGCGATAAATTCAATATCAAAATATTCTGATACTAATATATTTGATATATTAGATCATATGATATATTTTGTACTTTCATAAAAATTCAATGTATTATTGTAAGTATGAAGAGTTACAATCGCTGTTTCAGAGTACGGTAGATGAAGTTTGTGAATTGGATGAAGCTGCTTTTATTATACAAAACTTTCGCGAGTCAAGATGTTTAGAATTTATACCAAGAAGCAACTCAGAATTTGATGATGGCTCTCTCAATAAGTACAAACAATTGTTATATTTAAATTTTAACGTATAGATTACCGTTTGAGAGTGACTTTTCAGAAGTAGTTACTGATTTATGCTTTTTACTAAAGGGCAAGTTAACAAAAATAAAATTGCAAATTTGAATTTTTTTTATCTGTAAAGGATTCGAACTTGGAATGTATAGTTTCTGATTCAGGCGTTCTATTGCTTTTCGGCCACCTTTGACTAGTACAACAATATACTCTACTTACTGTAATGATTGTACATAAGCGAAGAGACTGGTGCATTTATTTTACTGCAAATTTAACACTGTCGTTACTAAATAACACATTCAATTAAATAAGCAGATAAATATTTCAGAAATTGGTAAAAGTTGAGCCAATTTGATGAATATTTTCTTTCTTTTCTGCAGAAATTAAAACACAAAGTTTTGGTTAGTTATTCTAGGAAATTCTTCCACAAAAGTTTATTGCCTCTATTAGCTTTCATTTCGCCTTTTTGATAAAGTTAAAATTTATTTATATCTTTATGCATGTTTAATATTTATATATTTAATATTTGATTTGTATGTTTAATGTTTCAGGAGTTCATGTGCTGTGTGCGGCCTTGCTGTTAACTTTCACAACAAATTTGTGCTCTATCCAGAAAGTGATCAGTGTTTTTCTTTTAGTAACAAAGATGACACAGTGTCGACATTTACGACTCTTTTGCAAGATGGTGTCAAGCATTCTGATGTTGAAGGTGTTTCTAGTGTTAAAGAAGCGAGTGTTCAAAGTCCCAGTGTCTCAAGTGCTAGTGTCAAGAGTGTTAATGTTCAAGGTGTTGGTATTAAAGGTGTAGGTGGTGAAGTCTCTGGTGTCAAAGATTTTGGCGTTCGTAATTTCATAGTTAAACGTTCCTCTGAAGGGGATAACCAACTATCTGATATAGCTCAAGATTTTGCAGACGGAATAGATCTCTCTCTAGACAGATTCTGTGGATTTAGAGCGAGAATGGAAGCCAGAGACAGCATTTTTTCGCTCAATAATCCTGATGCTGCTGCTGGTGATGCTGGCAAAAAACCGGAAACAAATTCTGTTGTTAGCTCGCCCTCTCCTATGTGTTTTGGCTCAGTTCTTGTTCCAGTTCGGTTTGTGGGCTTAGCGCACTGCAATACAACCAGAGAACCTTACATTGTAAGACTATAAAAAATGTATATATTAATATTTTCATCTATTTTTGCATTCGATTCGAAACAAAAACGTTGATTGATGCAGTATACAAAGGCTTATGCCAACTAAATGCATACTTTTTCGTTACATATACCTGGAGATTTTTTTAAAATGTTTCAGCGAAAATACATAAAGATTAACGCCTTGGACGCCCAGATGAAAGTTGACAAGATTTGGGAGCTATTAAAATTATGGCAGATATCTCCTCCCACATTTATTCTGTCAGTGACAGGTGGCGGAGACATGGCTAATATTGACAGCAACACTCTCAAGTCAATATCTTCTTCTTTAAAGTCTATTGCTGACAATACAGGCAAGTCATTAGATTTATTGAATTAAAAATGCTCAAAGGAACCGGATGTAATTGCATTATAATTTATTAGCCTATTGTTCTGTATTGTATTGTTTGAAGTTGTTTTGAGTTGCATTGTGTTGAATTGGATTTTATTAATTTTATAATACAATTGCATTGCAATTTAGCTTTATTACATGATTATTGCATTGAAGTGCATTGAATTGTACTAGTTACGATTTAAATCATTTCAGGTGTTACTGTATAATGCTATATAAAAATTGTTGAATAACTATACAATTCAAAGTATTCATCTCTTCAGTCCACCCACTACTTTGTTCCCGTGGCTGCAGAAACGTTTGGCCCTTGGGCAGCAGAATCATAGTCTTTTATCAAAGAACTCGGTCGAAGGCTCTCGTTGATGACCAGGGATCCAAGAGAAACAACATTCTTATTTCAGAGACTTGGTGTAGCTATCCAAGTCGGCAATGCGGCATCATTTGCTGGGGCATTACCCTCAGCAAACGAACAAGATGATGCTGAGACATATATCATCAGTCTTTGCTTAATTATGTCTCATAGGATATTGTCTGAACTTTGATTGAGAGAACAGTTAAACAAGAGTAAATTGATATTAACTTTAATATTGCTGTTGTTATCTATAATTGACTGTAATAATTGGACTCATTAGACAGATAACAATTTAAGCTTTAATGTTGCTTGTATTATTTTGTTTTTGCATTGTTAAAAATATGTTGATTGATATTTAAATATTAGTAAATTTAATTAAAAGCAGAAACGCACAAAAAAAAATTGAAAGTTGTATGCACAATTGTTAATAAATATAGTTTTTTAGCGTAGCTAAAAACATTTTGATGTTTTACATCTTGTTCTTTATTATTATTTTGATATTTATCTTTAAAACTTTCTTAATATACCATTTAGATATTATTACTGGTTTCTTTCTACAGATCTGTGGATACTGTCTGATGGAAGAAATTATGGAAATTCTCGTTATTTAGGAAAAATGTTTAATACTGGAGTAGTGAGTAAGAAAATGCCTGTGTTTATTTCTCTCACACATTGGGGCTCAATAGATCGCAAAGAACTTCTTATGGGAATCAGTGTAAGAATATGTTACATTGATTAGTGAATTTGACCAATGTAATTTAGCACTGTTGATAAAGTGTTTAGCTCAGAATTAAAAGGTCTTTTGTTCAAATCTAGCTGGTGCACTGTTGTAAAATTGGTGTAAATTTTTTTGGTAAGGATTATTTTTGTTGCTTTGATAAGGTGCATCATTTTATGAATATGAAGATTTTAAAAGCAATTCTTTGATCAATGAAGACTTACCAGTGAAATATTATTTTGAATGAATCATAATATAGAGACAAGGCTTGTTATAGAAGTTTATATATCGGGATGCGGACGCTAATAATTTAGTTTTGAATCCTAGAGTAATCAATATATTTCTGAAACCTGTTGCACCCTTTCATAGGGTGCTTAAATTGACAAAGTTATGTCTGAGACCTTGTTCATATAAAGGGATAATCCATAACGTTAAACTTAACCTACAGATCAGTGAAATTTACAATTGTAATTTAGCGCAGTTGTTTGAGTGTCGGGCTCAGAATCCAAAATTCTTCAGTTCTATTTAGTGGATGCAATTTTTTGTAAAATATGTTGCTCTTTTCGGTAAGAAGCAGCAAAAATATTATTTTTTAATAAATGAAGATATAAAAATGAAGTATTAGTTCGAAATTTAAATTAATTTTTGTATTACATTTTGTTAGCTATCAATAATTTTATATTTTCTAGATAAATTGATAATGATACAAAACTAAAATTAATTCTAATAAGATTAAAATAATGAGTGAAATAGGAAAGTAGTTTGACACAACATTTAATTTTTTTTTGTAAAATTGCCCGTATTCAGTTGCCTAAGGATAAGAAAAGTTCTCGATATTTCTATGCTTTGGAGTATAAACTATCAAGAATGGAAGATCCTAAGGTTCTTAATCCATATCAACATGCCTACCTGCTTTTGGACAATGGATCTTGCCATGTTGAACAATCCATACTGGAATTTAGACGAAAATTTGAGATTTACTTAAGAGATTTCGTTGCTTCAAAAGTTTATCATGAAAAGGGTAAAAAGGTTTTTTGATTTTGAAAATTTTAAGCAATTAGCAAATAGAAATCGCTCATGTATCATGCATGGAATCAGTTTAAGAGTTAATACAAATACCACAACATCAATGTCCAATAATTTAGGAATCATAACGTAGTAATTTTTAGTATTTATTTCAACTTTCTAATAAGTTATTTTACAGTTAAATTCGGCATGGCATATTGTTATAAACCAAATGAATTTGCTCTCTTGTTAATGAATGCGGAATTCTAATACGGATTAGAAAGTTTTGTATTATTATTAAAAGTGTATTAAATTCTTTCAGATATAAAAATACCTCTAGTTACCTTACTTATTGGTGGCAATCAGTTCACAATAACGCATATTTTGTTTTCTGTCACGCGTAAAAATCCCGTCGTAATTGTCAGTGACAGCGGAGTCATTGCGCGACTTGTCGCTGATTTGTACTTTGAACTTGAAGACGCTTTTCCTAGGTAACAAGTTTTTAAGTTTAAGAATTTGTCTAACAAACCATTTCGGTTTCATTAATGCAGATTTCATTATTGATCATTTTACGATTGTTCATTTCTTAATTGCTGAGAAAAGGAAAATACTTTTTTGTCTGTCACGATTGTGCATTTTACTGCTTAAATAATAACTGCAATTTAAAACAGATATATTGAATGGAATAGTATTGAAACTTAGTTCTAAAGAATGTTGCTGCTTAAAGAAATGCATTTGTACATATTATAAACAAGTGTGAAACAAGCGCTTACAAAGTATTTGCTTTATTAAGTGATTGAATAAGATTTCTATACTTGTGTAATAAATTTAAATTAATAAGATTTAAGAAATAGCTGAAATTAAGATGTAGAAATGATAAATTTGATAAGGACTCTTGATACATGACGACTGACGGACAGACGGAAGAGCTAACAGATTGAGAATTATAAGTTTCTTAATGCTAAATAATGTATTTATGCACTTAATAATTATATTATATGTTTTGTAACTTTCATTCATGTTACTTAGTCATGATTTCATTATTCATTACAAGATAATTTCTTTTCATTTCATGATTCTTCTTTTTTTGATTCTTTACTTTCAGTTTATTAATATCGACTGAATTGAACGTTGCCATAATAGAATTGAGTTTTTTTCACTGAAATAATAAATCATTATAATTTGTGTCAGAAGTTTTTAAATCCAAAGTTAATTTTTTAACAGGACGTTAAATGAGATCAGCGGCTGGACGGAGTTGGAGAACAAAGTGTTCAATATTTTTATGAGCAAGAACTCAACACGTATTCAAGAAGTGCTGGACTGTGCAATGACATCTGAAGATGATGATGAAACGAAAAGAAGAAAAATAGAAAAATACAAGCAGAAAATTGAGGATATGCATAAGATAATGAAGCATAGATATTACGTGAGAATTTTACTTTTCAGTTGAATAGTTTGACACATCAATAGTTTAAATTAATTGTTAAGAAGAATTGTATGATATTGATGACAATTTAAGTGCGTAGTGAGATAACATGGTTATATTAAATTATTAAGTTAATTAATTCATATCAAATATAATTTGTTATCTAACCACTAACCTAATTCTTAACCCTCACCACTACTTCTAAGTCTAATCTTTACCATAATTCCTATTACTGACCCTAAATTTAAATTTTAAATATTTCATATTTGTAAATCATCATTGTGTAAGCATTTTAATTATTGAATGACAAATAAGTGTCGGCATTATTCCTGTTTTACTTCTCTTCTTGCAGATGATGATTATTGACACAAAACTCGCAGAATCACATGATAACTTCTACAGTACAATACTCCAAGTCATTTATAAAGGTCTTTTGATATTTATTACATATTATTATTGTATTGTCTGAGCTTGGTAACTCAGTTGATAGAGTGTCTGCCTATCAGCCGGCGGGTGGTGGGTTTCAAATCTAGGTTGGGTCAATACTTTGAAATTATCAAATAAAATTTTATTCACAAAATATGACGTAAATATTAAAACACAAAAAAATATTAATGCTACCGCGTGACACCGTGTTGGCCAGGTGTTTCATCGGACAGGGCATTGTGTTATGTGTGTAACTGATCCGGCTGCCTATGGCGCCCATGCGTTGACGGCCACACTAACACAATGTCTGTATTTGGTATAGGCCTTCACGTACTTTATATCTTGTAACAACTATGCGTTTGTCATGTTATATTAAACGATTGTATTTTTTTTGTATGTTTATTTATCATCTGTAAGTTTATTTAACTGTTATAATGTATACATTTTTCAGGGTATATAAGAAAATGTAAATTATAGATGCCACTTATATTTACGAAAATGATGTCTTAAAGTTGTTTTGTAACAACATAACTTATTAAAGGCAATGATATCATAAGCATAAATGAGTAAATAATAAGCTGAGCTGTTTTTATCTCCTTAAATCATTGTAGGATGTACGAGAAGTAGTGGACTAGTAGTGGCTCTGAACTCAGGAAGTCCTGAGTTCCTTGAAGCTCTCTTCAACAGAGATGTTGATCCTCAATTCAAGCAGGAAAAAGATTACATAGATGCTGCCTCATTGAATACTTTATACAGAAAAAATGTAAGCCAAATGAATGCATTAAAATCATAGTAAATTATGTAGTAAAATGATGATGAATTTATAAGTATTATGGAAACACATTTCTTATAAATAGAAGTTAGTATTTAATCAAATGTTATTATTTATAATATTTACTATTAGTATTTAATTTAATGTTATTTGTGGTAATAAACACCGTTAATTTTGTTCCATGACTTATATGATGCCAATTATAAAAAATACAAAATTAATGAAAGTGAGACAAAATAAAAAAAATTGGTAAAGTTTTTTGACCAAAAAGTTTTAATTAAAATGAGAATTTTACTATATATATATCATATAAAATGGTTAATTATGACTTTTCAGTATATTTTTACTTAGTTTACACAAGATGGTGCTATGTCTAAAGTTCTTCGGTTGATCACAAAGAATGAATCTCATCTTGAAAGCGTAAGTAATGGTCACTTTAGTTTAGTTTTGATAACTTTATCATTTTAGTTTTAATAGTTGTATAAAACGTTGTTCTGCATTGTAATGTTGCTCATAAACTGATGTTGCAACTGCTACAAATCCATTTGATTGAATAACATTGAATACACTTAACACTGTAATTGAATATATTCATATAAAATATATCAGTTGATGATCGTTAATTTGTGTTTTTAATTCTCATTAACTGAATAAACAATTTGCTAACAAACAATGCATAAAAATAAAATAAATTACTTTTTATATACTGTCAATAAATTAGTATAAATAGTATCAGCATCATCAAATGTATCAAGCAGTTAAAAATTACTTTAAGTAAATATTCATTTAAGTAAATCGTAAATAATAAAGGAAAATAAAGGTTCCATGTATTTATAAAGTATTTGTTTTTAGAAACACACAGAAATTTGATGACAGGTTAAGATAGTTTTACAATAAAATTGCTTCATTTCAGTTTACTGGTGATCAGAATACTTGTTTACTTCAAAGTGTTGGTAGAATCATTCATTTACTGATGGGACCCAAGTACAAACTTCTTTATCATCAGGAACCATTTCTAAGTAATAATAATATTTAATATTTTATTCATTTCATGGTCTTGTTTGCTCATCCCTAGATCTTAAGGTCATCTGCACATAAAAGGCTGTCCAGCAATTATTTAATTATATAATGTAATTCATTCATCTTGAGATCAAATCAAAGTGTTGCAAAATTTGCGTTGAGAAGTCAAGTGATGAGTGAACACTTGGATATAACATTTAATTCTCTCCCTTCTAGATTGAAAGGGCGAGTATTCTTCCCTATCAATACGAAATGAAATGAAGACAACCTTCATTTCATTTAAGGTTGTCTTCTAGGCTATTGATTCATCCCAATTTTTTGATTTCATCCCAATTCATAGATTTTTTTAGCAGAAACATTTCCGTTATCACATTTTTTTATCAGAAAATGAAAGATAGCATTACAGGTACACTTTTCTTGTTTTAGAACTAGAGTACTAAACACAACTTTTTGGTTTTAAAGTATATTTGTATATAATTAGTTGCAACTTGCAGAGAAAGCAATTTATTTAATCTAGACAACCTATTCTACTCTATGTTTATAGTATTTCAGCAAATTCTGTTTTTACATTGTACTTTTTTAAATATACTTTTCAAATTTGATCTTTTTACATATCCTAGATTTCAATAATTATTCATTTGGTTTATGGCACTTGTCTGTTATCTTTGTAATTATGCTGTAGTTTTTATGTATTTCATATTTTATTTATTTCATATTTTAAAATTGCATATTTCATTCATTCTTAGTCATATTTTGTTATATTTAAAAATTGTGTTTTATAGATAAATTCTTTTCTATTTTTGAGTTATTTTCAGTTTTGAAACTTATTTTCATTAAAAAAACCTTGATGTAATTTCTATTTTATTTATGTCTTGAAACTTATTTTTTTACTTGATACAGATCTTGAAGACGACAATAAAATAGAAAAAAAGAAGATTCAAATTTGGCATTTATTTCTCTGGTCTGTTTTAAGTGCTAAGCCAGCTCTCACACAGTTTTTCATGCTCTACACCAGCGCACCCCTTGGTATTAAAATGCTAACAATCAATATCACAAAATAAATAATTTTTTGTACCTATTTTCTGCGTTTGATAATTAAAGTCACGTCAGCACAATGCACTAAGAAATATCGGTATGCGGACGTTTCGTCATGGCACGATTCGTCAATGGACTCTTCGTCAAGGTTATTTGTTAACGCTTGCTATACTTAATTTTTGGGTTAGGTTTAGGGTTGGTATAGAGTTACGGTACTTGACGAAACGTCCTAGAAGCGAAATATCTACTTAATATTACAGTTTGAATGCCTGCTATACTTAATTTTAAGTTAACTTTTGTGGGGTGAGAACAGTAGGCCTACTTAAATAGTATAGTTACATTATATCTTATAATAAACATGAAAAGATAGATCAGACGGTTTAAATAAGTCATTAACTTTCTTCTCCTTTCTCCTTTCACTCATGCTGTCCTCTAATAATTTTTTATTGAAACATTTAACTAACAGTTTTAATTCACATTAAGTCATATTAATGTTAAACCTTATTTTGTTATTTTATAGGTGCTGCATTAATTGCTCATAGACTCTATGCTGGTATGGCCCGGTATGCAGAAATGCTATACGAGGAGGAATTAACCTGTGATCTCCGCACAGCGTCAGAGTATGATTTCTGTATGTTATTAAGTAGAAGATAATTTAATGTAATTTAATGTTTACAGTTATTTCACTCGAATTGAAACAAACGCAATGGGTTTACATGGAGTACTTCATAAAAACAGTATTATATTATTATATTACTAATTGATATTACATAATTATTAAAAGGAGTATTGTTCCTGATGAAACCAGAATTATTTTTGAAGAAACACAGCATGATGTACTGTTCTTTTATTAAACAGACTTAAACTATACAATTAAATGAATTCCAATATTGAGCTTCATAGTATTTTAAAAAAATTCAATGCATATTAGTATTGATCAGTTTATGCAGTATATTTTATTTATTATAATTTATTATTGATTAGGTACATCATTTATCTCAGTGATGAACTATAAATGTTTTTGTTTCATATAAGTACAGTACTTGTTTGAATCGCATTTATTCTATTTCTATATATATATTTGAAAATATATTACAAATTTTGTACTATTATAAAATAAATGTACGAATTAAAAATAAAATAAAATCTATATATAATAACTATTTGCACACTACTTTCTGCAGACACTTTGAGAAAGTTGCTATTGAAATACTGGATAAGATGTATGATTTGAGTTCACGAGAAGCTTATCGTGTTCTCATCAGTGAACTTCCTCTTGATCTCGGTCCATTCATCACTCCGCTAGTTATAGCCAATGATGCGAAAGCGATGCAGTTCATGAGTCACGCATGCTGTCAGACGTACTTTCAGAAGATTTGGAAAGGTCATATGGGAATGGAAACACCAACTTGGAAAGTATGATGTTATATCTTAAACGCTATGTTCGTAACGGATTATATCTGTAATGTTATTGATAATTCATGCGCAGTTCATCCTTCAGTCCATCCATGGCTGTGTCCATTCAGTCCTCTTCATTCAATCTTGAAACATCTGTCACGGCTGTTTCTTTATGAAAGCTTTATTTGTGTCAAAGCTTTATTGATGGTATGAGTCTCTGATCCAAGACTCAGATTCCTCAAATTCCAGTTTCCCAGTTTTAGACTCCAGTTTCGCAGACTCCGGTTTTGCAGACTCCTTTTTCCCAGATTCTAGTTTCACAGAATCTGGTTTTGCAGACAGGAGGAGGGAGGGGGAGATTCTGTTTGAATAACTTTAGTGTACACAATTAGATAAATTTCTAATGGTTCAAGTCAGTGCTACTTAGTGAGTGTCAAGTAACAAAATGCTCAAAATCTCTCTTACTGTAAGAACATGATAAATAAATCGTGTTCAATATCTATTTTAAAAATAATTTTTAAATATGATTTACTTAATAGAATAATATTTGCCTTTTTTAGTATTTTAATTTGTTGCTGTTTCAGGTTGCATCCGTTATTATTCCATTCAGCATTATTCCTTTGATTTGTCTCAATGAAATTTCTTTCCAAAATGAATTCACTCTCGATTATATGATGGAAGAAGATAATGTATCGCAAAAAGATAAACTTGAATCATTAGTAATACAGAAACCTAGACATCCTATTAATTCAGTATTTTGGAAATTACATTGTTATTACAGCTCGCCCATTACAAAGTTCTACATGAGAATGGTAAATATCTGATTTATCTGAATATCTGAAGCTGGTTTAATTTGTTTATATCGTACCTTTCTTTTTACTAAATATCTTACGTTAACTTGTTTTATCTTACAACTACCATATCTTTTATTATATTGATTTAGTAATTTTTTCGTTTCGGTATTAAATCAATATTTCCATTAATTGCTGTGTATCAGACTGTAACTATTTTTTGTCAAATAGTCGCATTTTTTTGTTTATCAACATTAAATAAAGTAAAAAGTAGATAGTTTGAAACTTTAAAAAAACTTGTTTTGTGTTTTGTAGTATTCCTATTTGTTGTTTCTGAGTTTGCTGTCTTACTATGTGGTAACTGATCTCAAGCCTTTCACTTCTGTGCAAGACATCACAGTGGCAGAGTGGGTGCTCCTGGTTTGGATTTTTTCCATAATAATGGAAGAACTTTATCAGGTATCATTTAAATACTAAACTTCTGCTCTCATTTGAGAGTAAAATTACACAAATATAGAAAATAAATTTTTAAAAAGTCAATCCTGTTGAATTAAAAATATTATATTATCAATTGGCCTAAAAATAACTGATCGAAATTAAGTTTAAAAGCGGAATCTTACGAAAAATAAATACATTTGATTTCCAATTAAAAAATATGAGAAATTACAATAAAAACAAACTTTGAAGATATCATTTTTTTAAAGACATCGTTTCTCAACCTTTATGCAAATGGGTAGCTTGAAAATTTATCGAAGACACCAGAAAATTGTACATTTTCTTATTATTCTGAATAGTTATTATTGTGAAGAATTATCTTGACTAGAGGCAACCTAATCCTTCTGGGCTTTATTGTAGGAGTATTTTGGTATTTTTTGATATGATATAAATATTTGGTCACTTGTATGAAGCATGTTAATACTGGTGGATTACTATTCAGAAAATATTTAAAACCACTGTTTAAGATATCGTATCTTTAGAGCTGTTAACCGACAGTAGTTGACAGGTGTGTTAATTGTGCAATGTTTTGGATTTTACCCCGAGGGCCCACTTTGTGAAATCAATGCATTACTTATATAACACTCGGATGTTTTTATTTTTGACAGATTGTTGGGATACAAGATACTGGTCCCTTGTATCAAATACGCGATGAAGATGTAACTTCCAATACTTGGTACTTCTACGAGATTATTAAAATGAAGTGTCACACATTAACCATCTACATTCAAGAAGGCTGGTGGAACGGATTAGACGGAACAATGATCATTCTTTTTATTACTTCATTCGCTCTTCGTTTTACTCTTTCTCCCTGTCTTTTCCAACTAGATCGCATATTTTTTTCAATATCGGTCATTGTCAGTTATTATCGTTTGCTCAGTTACTGGTACATCTTTAGAAACATTGGTCCAAGAATTATTGCTATTAAGATGATGGTTGGTAACTACTATTTTCTACTATTGTATATTTTGTTTACTAATAAATGTATATTTACTGGTAATTTATATTTTGTTTTATCATCGTGCCTATAACACAACAAACAGGAAATAATAAGTAAAATTTTAAAAAACTAGTATTTACTTTTGATCTCGACTGTGTGGTATATATTTACAGCTTGCGGAACTCACAAGGTTTCTCTTGGTGCTTGCTGTATTCATTGTCAGCTTTGGCATTGCGTTCCAAGCCATACTAAACCCTAACCAGACGCCATCTTGGCAGACATTGGGTGACATTCTTTGGCGGCCATATTGGCAAATGTTTGGCGAACTTTTTGTTGATGATATCGTGGGAATGGGTTCGTAAATTAATCTGTTTGTTATAATTAATACATATAATTATTATAATTAATTATCAATTATTATAATTTATTATCAATAACATGCTTTCAGTATCGATTTCAATACTGAATATCAACATACCAACACCGATTGCCTTGATGTTTCACAATTGTCTTTTTAGTGAAAAAATATTTTGCATAGGACTTCATATACTTTATATAAACATACTACGTTCTAATGGTTTGATGTAGATAAAAACATGATTTTTGTTATTATTAATATGAATATATTATTATGTTTGTAAAGTTATTGATGTAAAAAATATCAATGCGAAAATATCCCGATTGTTGCGTAAAATTTTGAAGTTTCTGCCTGTGTATTTTAGGTCGTGATGTATCAAACAACACATGCAGTGAAGAAACTGATCCAGACATGAAATGTTTTCCCTGGGCGGCCTCCATGCTACTGGGAGTCTACCTACTCATTGCTAATGTGCTCCTACTCAATCTGCTTGTTGCTATATTTAGGTTACTTCAAATCTTATTTCAAAACTTTGCAATTATTAATTGTTGTAGGAAATGAATCTTTAAGAAAAAATAGTCTTGAAAGAAAAATAGATGGAGATATCATACACTATTTTAGAGCCGATACTGAAGACATAGCTAAATAACAATTGTGTAAAGATCATAGTTATTATGTGATGACATAACCACATAGCAGTTATGTTATTATATACTCGCATAGAATTTCTTGTAGTTTAACGTCTATAATAGATACTATCTAGAGTAAAAATTTATTTATTTATTTTGAGAAATAAGCAAGATATTAAAATATCAAGAGGGTTTTGATTAAAATGGAGAGTTTCTTAATTTAGTGAAAATTTTGGCAAGTTTTGCAAGCTTGGGCAAGTCTTGTCAAGTTTGGTTAGATTTCAGAAGTTTTTACAAGTTTGGACAATTTGAATTTTGTTTGTTTGTTGTTTAACGGCACGGCAGCACAAAAAGGCTATTTAGTGCCAGAAATTAAAGTTTAAAGTTTAAAAATATACAAATAAAACAAAACGGATAATACATAAACTAGATACAGCAGAAGATCAATATTTGTTAAAATTTAATATCAATATACAAAATATTGTTAAAAACATACAATAAAAATTAGTTAAAATACAATACAATTATACAGTTTAAAATACACAGTTAAAATAACTGTGTAAATAGTTATAGTTAAAATGCGAATATAAACAGTATAAATTTGAATAAACTTCAAAAAATGTTGTTTAATTTTTTTTACAGCCAGGCTTATGAGGAGGTGCACACAAAATCAAACACAGTTTGGTTGTATAATCTGTACAGTCTAATTCAAGAATTCTACTACAGCAAATGGCTGCCTCCTCCATTCAGCTTTGTTCTGTATATCTTCATGATCTTCTCTTGGTTAAAAAATAGAAAACATGGAGCTTTTAATATTCCCACTGAAGATCAATTCAGTAAGTTTAATGAATTTACTCTTAATTTATGTTTTATGAGATATGAAGATTTGATTAGAAACGTTGTTAAAGTAGATAATGCCTTTCATTATAATTGCATCTTGAGCTTTTAAAAGTGGGCATTTTATCAGAGTTTACATTATAATACCGCCATGCAATTTAATCTGTCTTTGAGGTTTGTTCAATTTAGGGTCATTTAGAACAAAATTGCAGTTGAATATTCATTGATATTACAAGTATTAATTAGATCAGTGATAAAAAACAAATGTTACATTAGCTGTTGTCTAATGCAACAGCTCATCCATCCTAATAATTAGTAATGTTGTCAAAGATGATCGAGAGTAAATTAATTATGCATTACCCCTTACACATCATAATTTTTATTTCTGTGTACATACTTTTTTGGCTTACACCCTCGTCCCAAATGCAAACATAAGCTTCTTCTGGACTCCCTCAGCGCATGCGTACATTATGAATGGCCCCTTACTTTGGCCTTGCATGATTTATAACTGCGTTTTGCTACTGCGCAATGCAATTCTCACTATTACAATTTGCAACATCAAGATATTGGCTATCAATTCGATTGCGTGCCTCTTACTAAATCTGATAATGATGTTCTGGTAATGTCACGATACAATGGATTTTTAATGAGGCTTTATTTGCTTTAGGAATATCACCACTTCGGTTTGATCATGATCTGCAAAAGAAAGCGAGTAAAGATATCAGAGCGTTTCCTAATCGTCCCAATCCTAGTGACGATGCTGGAACCTTATAAACTCTAAATTAAACATTTATTAAGTCAGCTTATATTATAATTATATAGGCTGAATTTTTAACAGGAAAAACTAAAATACTATTAATTTTTGAATCTATACAGTTAAACACTTTTTTAAAATGGTATTACGTTTACGTCTAGATTATACATATTGAATACATAGACGCTTTAAAAGCTGCATTAATATTGCTTTTTGAATAGAATGTCAAAATTAAGCTTGTAAACTATATAAAATGCTGATATCCAAAAAATGAGTAAAATGTTCATTTTAAAACGCATTTTTAACTGATTTTTAAGAAATATTTCTTTTAAAAAGAGTCGCTATATACTGTTGTAGGTCTACAAAAGTCCAGAAATGGTGCATTCTAACATTTTTTAATATTCTAGTCTCAGATTTTGAGTGAGCAGAAATTATAAAAAATATCATATTTTTATTGAAATTTGGGGTAGGCCTATTTAAATAGATTTTTATTTAACGTTAATGTAATGTCAATATAACGCTAGATATTGTTGGTTTTTGTTTATTGTTATTATTAATTCATTTTAATTTGTTGTTATAAGGTTGTTAATACTATTGTTTTTTGTCTTAGCGTCTAAAAAGCATTTCTTACTGAGGATCCAAAAATGCTAGGGCTATTTTATTTACGAAGCGATTCATTGACTTGCTGTAATGTTATTAAATAACATCTTTAAATAAAATGTTGTAGAATATCGACAATGCTACTTTTATACGAGACTTATTATATATCGGCCTTTGAAAACTGAAATGATTATAATTACTAAAAAAAATCGATTAAAGACTAAATTAAATATTAATTAAAGAAATTTTGAAATTCATTACAATAAATCACGCAATGTATCGTATATGTAGGTATGTATCGCCAACTTAAGGTTTATTTTTCATTGCTATCGAAAATATTGTTTTCCTGTATAAATGTTGCTTTGGAGATTTTTTAATGGTTTTAATTTTCTTTAATTGTTGTAATTGATATTAACTGCTTGGTGATATACGTTGTTATTGATTCTCTTGAATTGATGTTTATAAGCAATGTTAGTCTAAAGACTCTAAGATCATCCCAATGCTTTAAACTTGTTTCATTTTACTTTTAATTGTATGATTTTATGTTATATCGTGTTATAGTTAATATGTTATATTATAAGGGTTACTTTATACGTTCTGTTGTGACTATGCTTATATGATTTAATTTTGTAAAAGTTTCACGACAATAATCTATTGAATTTTGTTCCAAGACATTACATCTACCAACATTTGGTTTACCGACATTTGGTATATTGCAACATTAGGGCTAAGGATAATATATATAATGGCTATATTAAGGGTTATTAATGGCTATGTTAAGGCTATTGTTAGGGTTAAGATTAAGATTATTTTAAGGTTTACAGTTATAATGGTAGATCAAATGTCGGTTTAATGGTAGTGTCGTAGACCGAAAGTTTGTACAAGAATTATCGAAAAGTCTTAAATTAAATTTTCTGAATTCGTTCATTTATGTTATTGTCGATGAGTTGTTCTTGGATTAGATTGCATACTTTTGTTATCATTTTATTTTAAATTATCACTATAATAACTTATACGATAAATTCATCAGATTAGCGATTTTTTAAACAAAAATGATGGCTTTTAAACTAAACATAGCTTTTTCGAAACCGAGGTTGTTTTTAATAATTTTCATTTAATTATGAAGTCGCTGCACCCTTTAGCAAGGTGCTTATTTGGCAATTGTCGAATCGTCATCGTCTTGATGTAAAACGTGACTGTTGGCACTTTTACTCTGGTATAATAGTTTTTAAATCATAATTTAAGTCAATTTATTCAAGTGTTGTTACTAATTGTTTTATTGTTTTCTGGGTTTTTTAGGTCTTGAAAAATAGATAATGCTATTAGATATAACTACCAATTGTTGTTAATTTATAAATTCAGGAAAAAATATATTTGGAACAGTTTTAAACAAGTAGGAACAAAATTTAATGAACACCAAGTTTTTGAGTATATTTTATTTAATCAAAACATTAAAATTAATGTAAATGTCTATGTTTTAAATCTTATTAGGCGACTTTATCAAACATATTATACAAATGTAATCGCTTTTTGTTTAATATTTTCTGATTTGTAACAATTTATAGTTCAACCAAAAACCTTAAACTTAACAATTATTTCAGATTACACATGCTCCATCACCCCGATACACAAATATCTAAAAATAAAATCAACAAATCAAAAAGTTATTACAAATTTTATGCGGGGTTCGAGGCATAACTTCTAGATAAAATTATTAGCATAACTAAAATTATGGCATAACTTTTAGATAAAATTATTAGCATAGTTCCAGGCAGTCCGGCTATTCTCGATAAAGTAATACAACTTACAGGCCAGCAGAACTTTCTAGACAGACCGCATATCAATTAATATCCCAGACCAGCTAAACCATTCTAGACAGACATATTAATCGGGTTGATTTTTCAATCCCAGGCAGGTTTAACCGTTCTAGACAGAATCTCCTTCAATACCTCAGTCCCAGGCAGTTCAGCTTTTCACGACAAAGTAATACAACATTTAGGCGAGCAGAACTTTCTAGACAGATCTTGTATTAATGAATATCCCCAGACCAGTTAAACCATTCTAAACAGACAGAATAATCCGTTTGATTTTTCTATCTTAGGCCGGTTTAACCGTTCTAGACAGGATATCCATCAATACCATAGTCCTAGGCAGTCCAGCTATTATAGACAAAGTAATACAACTTTCAGGCCAGCAGAACTTTCTAGACAGACCGTGTATTAATACCCCCAAACAAGTTAAACCATTCTAGACAAACAGATTAATCGGGCTGAATTTTCCATCCCAGGCAGGTTTAACAATTCTAGACAGGATATCCATCAATACCTCAGTCCCGGGCCGTTCAGCTTTTCTCAACAAGATCGAGACAAGATACTTTTCTCGACAGATTAGTATTTCGATTTTTCTATCCCAGGCAGATTTAACTTTTCTAGACAGGATATATATATTTACCTTAGTCCCAGGTGGTTCTGCTTTTCTCGACAAAGTATTAAAACTTCCAGGCCAGCAGAACGTTCTAGACAGACTACGGATCACTTAATATCCCCATATCAGTTAAACCCTCCTAGACAGAGAGAATATTCTGGTTGATTTTTCTATCATAGGCAGATTTTTCCTTTCTAGACTATTAATAACACCTTAGTCCCAGGCAGTTCAATTTTTCTCGACAAAAGTAATAAAACTTCCAGGCCAGCAGAACGTTCTAGACAGACTTTGGATCAATTAATATCCCCAGATCGGTTAAACCATTCTAGACAGACATAATAATCAGTTACTAATCCCAGATCAGTACATTCATCACTTCACCACCAATTCAATCAATCAGTCGATTAATCCGTAAACCAACAATAAAACAGTAGACCTGTAAATTCAACCAACAGATCAAGCGTAAAATTACAATTAAAACATCGGTTAAGTTAAACCAAAAGGTTTAATTAAACAAGCAGTAAAAATATTCACCTTCAGAATAAATTAAACCTAACAATGCAACCAAAGTGAAAGTCATTCAGTAAAACAATACTTCACCAGTTTCTTCTGGCACTCGTAGACCCCGAGGGAGTCGTTCGCTGAGTCAACCTTAATATCTCTCCATAGAGTTTAAATAGAATTCAGCTAATCAACAAGTAATAATTAAATCAATAAATAGTTGGCTTCATTAAACTAAATCCACAAAAGAGTTTTATTGATAATCAATGATTGAGATCGAGAGCCTCAAAATCTCGTTGCTAAATCAATCATCATCATTATTTACTTATATTTGATAATCCGTTTCCAACTTTACCAAACACACCACTAATTTAGACTGTAACAACATCTTGTCTTCCAATATCCAAGAATGCATTCTCTAGTAGTATTATCTTAACACAATCTTTAAGCTGCTGAACTCAATACTGCATAGATAGTGATCGTCGTTGACCTTCTGTTTCTCGCTCATTTTCTCAGATTGGAAAAAGATGGATCAAGCTTTGTCCTGACAGATTTTGTTCGTTTCTTATTGGATTCTCCTTATCTTTTTTATTAATTTAATTCTATTTTAGATGCACAAAGTATAGATAGCTAATTGGAAAAAAGATGAAAATATACTCAACCAATCACATTACTAAACCACATTATGATGTCTTTGAATTTGATGACATCATGTTCTGCTTTTCATTTTCACCTCTAATATATCGTCACATTTTATAGAGAAGTATTCTATCAGTATTTGTCAAAGTTTACTGATCAGTAAACTTTGACAAATGTCAAAGTTTACTGATCAGTAAACTTTGACAAATTTGTCAAAAATTTGTCAAAGTTTACTGATCAGTAAACTTTGACAAATGCTCTAATTCCGTTTGCGAATGGTAATACTATGCGTCACATGCGTTTCCCCCCCCCCCCAACCCAAGACAAAAATTAATTCTTTAGTCCTTTTTGTGGGCCATAGGTGCGCCACCCCCGCTATCTGCCTAAGAATTTATTTCGCCCCTGTTACAAAAATTGTCTTTACCACTCTCTGTACAATTATGAGACACAGGGTCCCTCCCCCCTTCTTAAAAATGTGAATATTATTGATTTGTACATTTAATAACGATCATCATCGTTGAAAATAATAATTAAATTAATTTCGTATTTAAATAAATTATAAATTAAATTTATTAAATATCCGGAAGGGAAAACGGACGATAATTTTTTATGGAATATCTCAAAATTACAACTATTTTAATATTTACTAAAGGGAACGTAAATGTAATTATTAATTTGTAATTATAGTAGTAAATTATACTTTACATTATACTTTATACTTTAAAAATTATCAATTTTATTACATTTTTTATTTAATTACATTTAATTATATTATAATAAAATCGTATTTTATGTAATGTAATATATTGTAATATAATGCGTTCTGCCAATATTGCCATTGTTATAGACACCGGTAGACTTGACCCCTGGCATTTGGTATCCAGAATTACATCAGATCTCTCTCAATGACCATAGTCATAATTCTAGTTATATCTTAGACACAAATCCTAACCTTAAAGCATCTTTAACCTTATTCGGTGTGGTGCTAAACCGATTTAGAGCCCTTTATGACTATTTAAGCCATTTTGTCAAATGTCAATATTATTTTTATTAATGATCATAAATTAATTTATCGTTATTAATTTTGTTCACTTGTGTTTTGATTACAAATAGTTAGTTGCAAATATCAACGCGGAGATAAGTAAACTCGCGTAGTGGAGAAACTCTCCAATTCACTGCACAGTGAAATTAATCTTCACTGTATTTACCTCTATAAATATTTAATCCAAAACGCAGTAATCCACACTTATTTAAGTTACGGACTTGTCATAAATGTCCGCTGCAATGGCGCAGTTTCGTGCAATGACTTCCAGAATGTTCAGCGCCAAGTATCTATTCGCTACGAATGTCACAAGTTTTGGCTTGCTCATGGGTACGGGTGATATAGCTGTGCAACAGATTACAAGAATCCAACAAGGGAATACAGGCGGAGAAAAGAAGCACGATTGGAAAAGAACAGGTAACAAGGAGTTTTTATTTACTAATTAATATTGTATAAAAATTTGCCGTTTTTGAGAGAAGTAATGTTTGAACACAACTGCTTCATCGGTGTCATGTTTGCTTTTCATTCTAGAGTTTCTAGGTTTGATTCTCAGTCATTCCATTATGAAATTTTTGGCAATTTCAATGGATATCTATAGTTGTTATTTATTGTATAATACCATTGCTTTTTTATTTACTGAAACTGTTAATATTTATTTTATTTTCGCTGGTGTAGTTTTTGGTTTTCTTTATTATTTTAGGTCGGTTAGTAGCAGTTGGTCTAATGATGGGTCCCCTGAATCACGGCTGGTACAAGTTTCTTGATAAAATACTCCCTTCTGCTAAAATGACGGTTGTTGGTCAAAAGATCTTGCTGGATCAGATTATTGCATCGCCGGTTGTTGCTTTCACATTTCTCTTTGGTAAAACTTCTGTCACTCATTCTGTTAATAGATTAAAAATTGGATAAAGCATAATATATAAGTTTATATTTAAGTTTTTACTCTGTTATTCGCAAAGGAACACTTTTTATAGATCTGTATTGAGAGTCTAGTTATCTCATCACTTGATTTCTGCATACCCAGTTCACAGCATGTCTGCAAATAGTCATTATACTGATATGGCATTAAGCAACAAGCTGACTTATTGGATTATTTACTTTCGTCTACTTAATACATTTTGCTATCCGAGTAAAAAAAAGCCACCAGTTTAATAGTATCACTGGTGAAATAATGTTACCAATTTGTATATTTTACTAGTTGTTATATTCTAGGCGCTGGTTTGCTAGAAAGACAAACACCGGAGCAATGCTGGATAGAATTTCGTTGTAAATTCTGGCAGATTTATAAAGTAAGTAAATTATAGAGGATTAATATTTTTTGCTGTCTGTTTTCTTTATTTAAAACACTAAGAATACATTTAATATTTCGTATGTAGCACATTATTCAATTAAAAATCTGTGAAATAATTGTACCATTTCGGATACATTTGTGTGTCATTTATTTGAAAGTCAATCATTAATATATTAATTTATATAATTTGATTGTTCATCTCTCAGAAGCAATTGTAACTTTATATACATATTATAAGCTGAGATGCCTTTATCACATCTCACTGAGGGTTTTCATGGGCTATAATCTTTCAGTTCATTTCTTCTAAGGCTTTTGTATTGAAGATTGCCTAGTGGTAACCCATCAGTTTCTCACTTCTGTATCTCGAGTTTAATTCCCAGTTGCGGTGCCTTTCTTGCTTTGACTTGGTCTTCCATTAAGGGTCATGAACGAGTACCTGTTTGGCTTGGAAAGAATAACAAATTTAGTAAAACAGTAGATTCAGTAGATGCCTTGTTCAGAGCTAGTAACTATACTGGATTTATCCTTATGGACTTAAGCTTTCCAGGTTTTCTGGTTATAATGACTGGTTCTGTTACAGCTTTTGCAGACTTTTGGTCTATGACACTATGTTTAGTGACATATAGTCTGACGACATTTGTCTGCCTTCGCTGTAACCCTTTTACAATAATCTTAACATTATCCGTAATCCTAACCTTAGCCTTAACCCTGAATCAAATTCTAACATTAAGCGTAACCCTAATGTTGTATTAGACCAAATGTCGGTATACCAATTGTTGTTAGACGTAGTGTAGTAGACCAAAAGTCTGTAGATTAGTTGTTGTGACACCAAAATGGCCTTTTGGCTGACTATGCAAATATTGTATTTTATGAAATGTAAATGTTGTTTTGTTGACAGGCTGATTGGCTAGTTTGGCCGGCCGCGCAGGCTGTCAATTTTCTCTTTCTACCTCCACAGTTCAGGGTGCTGTATGTCGGAGCTGTTACTTTATTCTGGGATTCTTTTCTTTCTTATATGAAACATCAGGTAAATCTGAAGTAATTTTATCTTAAATGTTTAGTTGAGTAGAAACATTTCTATTGCACGAAGTGAATTGAACATGTAATAAATAGTTAATTATTTATTAGAATTTATTTTCTATTTTTTATATAAAATATAAATATCAATTTTCTTTTGTAATAATCAATTTTTTAGATCAGGAAACTTTCAAATATCTTGAATTTATACTAATAAATTATGACGATGTGTTGCTAAATATACTTCCTCTCTGTCTTGTGATGCTTAGGCCTATATTTAACTATAATTTAAATGTGTGACAGTTAAAAGTTTGTGATGAACAGTATAAGATCATAAATTTTCTGCCAAGAAATTTTTTCATGCTATAAGTGACAAAGTTTATCTTTTGGCTTGCTTCATTAAAAACTGGCAAATGGAACAATTAATGAGTGAGGTTAATGCATTCAGGGTTGTTTTATTGCTGTACCATCTGCATAAAACATTTCTTGGCTTATACACTTCGCTCCGTCATAAGAAATTTTGATTAAAAATCCTTATGTCATGCTTGTGGTTTGACAGCATGCTGTTATTGAAAGCAATACTCCAGTACAAGAAATTAAGAGCAAGATCTTGTGTGAAGAAACAGTATTAAGGTGATATCTGTTTATTGACTTAGAAACTTATTGTCAACTTGTGCCAAAGCTTATTAATTACTGTTATTACAAGAGCAGCATGCATATTACTGTTCAGTGCTTTATTTACAGTCAGCATAGAGGAGTGTGACAGGGTAGATACATTTAGACATTTGCACATTTGTGGAGTTAGTTAATGAGACTTATTTATATTTCTTGTGAAGCAATGAAATGTAGAGATTAATTGTTTACTTATAATTATATCACAATATTACTAGAAAATATATCAGAATGCTTCTGTTTTGTTAGATTATAATAAAATACTATTGAAATTGTTTCACAATGATCTTGCCCTATTATTACATTTAAGTTAATATTTTTTATTTTATTATTATCTGATGCTATTTTGAAATAATATTTGTAATATCATATCCGTTATGTCATTAAAAAGTGATATTATATTAATATAACTTTTTAATATCTCGGTTAAATCTTATATTATATGAACTTAATGTATTTATCAGTGAATTTTTGTTGATTTTGAAACTTTTAGTTTAAATGAAAAAATACTATAGACACAATTAGATTACATTTTTACGATGGCCAGTTAGTTGCCCAGTTTCTTATTGTTATCGAGTCAAACATGCAAAACTATATGGACTACAATTTACGTCTGTTATTCAGGGTTCATAACACTCAAAATATTTAAGCTATTTCTTTATTGGGTGACAGATATCATTATTATTATGATTAGATCATTTTCTTGAGTAAAAATAATTTTATCACTTTATTTACTTCATTTTATGCAATGGCTATATAGTTGTACTTGTATGATTGAATTATACACTGTCTTTTTGCAAAGTTATTTATACAGTTTATACTGCTTTTTTAATAGTATTTAAATATGGTTTATAATGTGTAAAAAATGATGTCCTTGTTGATTTTATTACTGAGTTTAACTTCTGTTTTATTTTGCTAAAAAATCATTCTTTTGTAAATTGGTTGATAAAAATTGATCAAATTGCGGATGTGCTCTAATATAAGCTTGGTTAAACATTGAAGATTCTTCGTAAATGTTGTATAACTTAACTTTAGAACTTATTGTTGTTTTAAACTGATATTCAATTGACATTTTTTGATGTCAAAATATTAGATGTCAAAATAAAAGGTAATAAAAAAAATTATTTTTGGCTTAGTTATCACATTTGCGCAAGGGGTTATTTTGATTGTCGCACACTGGTTTTGAATCCAATAAAAAAAGGCTTATGAAAAAGTGTGAAATATTGCAACAGGCATTTTGTATTTTTAAGTATCAGTCAATTAGATTACAAAATTACAAAAATATACAAATATATAAATGTTACAAAATATTGTATTCATTACGCGGATCATTAACTATGATGCGCTTAGGTCATTTTCACTATACTCTATTTCCCTCCCCCCACCGTCTCAATAAAAAAATTTAATGCTGAAGAGATCATTTGTTTTAAATATCCTTAACAAAGAAATGCTGTGCTTTATTCCATAAAAATTTACACAAAAAGTGAGACAGGTCTATATCCACCACAACATATCAAATAATAATTTAGTTAGAAGTCGTGTTCAGTTTTGAACACGAGTTTTTAATTGCAAAGTTTTGAAGTCGTGTTCAGTTTTGAACACGACAAATTCATTTCAATTCATCTCATTGACAATTTAATTGAAAGAGTGATTAAATCAAAAAAATTTCTCGATTCTATTCAGACGACCATAGTTATCCGAAGTCCAATTACAACAGTGAGATAGATGCCATAACAGCGTGCATCAAAAATTACTCTACAAATAGAAATATAATAAAGTAATTATAACAATTTAGTTATAATTACTTTAAGAACTTATTTAGTTATCTCATTAAAGTCTCAGATGAAGATCCCAAGATCAAGTCAGCGTTCATTAAGTTTAAGATCAAGACACTAGACCTATATCAGAGTCCCAGGCTCAACCAAAACAGTCACTAACAGTATCAAATACTAACAACAAAACCAAACAAGTAAGTAATAGCCATAACTAAGACTATGACGCCTACAATAGTAACTTATCTTCAAACTTTCAAATTATTTAATTAGTTGTAACTAAGTCTGTTGTTATTTAAATTATAAATGTTTCGTGAAGCTTAAAGAAAAGTTACCTGAAATCAAACTTCTATAAAACAATTTTTCTTTAATTGCGAGCAATGAGAATGGATGTACTGATGATAAAAATCCATGAAATAATCATTAGACTACCTGAGTGAAACACATCAATAAATGTAGTTACTTTGTTATTATATTATGTTAATTTGAATTAAATTGTTTCATGCACTCTAATTTAAAGTCAAGAAATAAAAATCATTTGCAATGATACCTTAAGAATGGATTATTATGTTCATTTATTCTTAATACTCACAATTAATTCTAAGTTCAGAATATAACATTCCAAAGAATACCCTAGCTTGGTATTCAGATGATATCAAAATTTGATAGTTTCTAACCGACACAAATAAGTACTTTTACAAATTAATACAAATTTACTATAATTAATAAAAATGACCGATTAGTAATTATACTAGGCAGTAGATCTTTGCAATGGCATGCTATTGCATAATAGACGTTGCCTGTGCCAATTTTGCTTTGCCTACGTATAGTAAATATACGCCTGCACTGATTAAGCTCAGAGAGTTCTTTACCTGTTCGTGTCTAGCTTTCCCTTATAAATTTATAATTGTTAGAATTGCAGTTATATCTTTTTCACATCTATTTTCCTCCAAAAAATGATAATAGTAAGATAATATATATCTTAGATAGCCGAAATAATTATGATGTAATGGCTTACCATTCGCAATTTTGAAAAAGACTCCACATCTGCTGGACCCAGATGCCACATTACCATTGTTACCATTATTGCCATTATTACCGGTATTGCCATTATTACCATTGTTACTGGTATTATTGTTAGTGATTCCTGTCCGTAGATCTACGGCAGTATTTGAGCACAAATGAGTATCATGGTCGTGTGGTATCTTTGTACCTAAATATCACATATTAAATTTAATAGAAATATGAAACATGAATATGAGAGTATGAGCTAAAATTGCTAAATAATGGATTAGTGAGTGTTTCTAGTGAGAATTTGTCTACTACTGCAAACTTAGTGTAAAGCCTCATTGCATTGTCTAATAATGACACTGCAATATGCTTATATTACTGCGGATTATATTCTTGCAAATTATCTAAATTTCTTTCACAGAATTTCAAAAATCTGCGTGTTATGCACGTATGCAGGTTATATTAGTGAAAATATGTACTGTGTAAATATATATCAAAAAATACCATCAGGGTTAAGGCCTGCATATGCAATCATTAAGTAATAATTGCTGTTGAGATCAAAAACTTTTGGATTTCCAACTCCAGTTATTGGTCGCTTTACATTACATTGTAGAACACCATTAGCATAGGTGGCATTCGGATCTACAATCCCTGCATCGATCTGAAACAATGCAAATGCAATATGATTAGTCTTAACTAATTTACGCGTATCTTTTAAGTTCTGTAAATAGTTTAAATATGACATTAAGATAAAATTAAATTGAAAATAAAAATATTTAATTAAATTCAAGTAATTTTATCAATCCAAGTAAGTAAGTTAATCAATCCAATATTATTTGTACGATATTGAATAAATCATATTTATATTTTATTGGCATTTACTTACAACAGTATCAAGTAGTAACTTATAAGTAAATAATTATAATGCTCAGATGCAAAAAAATAAATCTTAAATAATATTTAAATAGGACTTCTACTTGTAAGTACATCATTAATAGGCTATGAATAAAACGATTACGCGTAAAACATTAATGTAAAAACACATCTAAATAATAACTAGATATACTTTCTAGAATGTTATAATTATGAGCAGAAGATATTATGTCATGTTATAAGTATATAACTTACAGGAGTGATGGGACTATTCGTATGATAGTCATTGAAAGAGCTTTGAACTACCATTGTTCCATCTGCTTTTCGAATACAATCTATAACACTATCGTTTGCCTGAAAGTATTTCGTTCAAATACACAATATAACTAAATATATTTTGTTAAATTTCATCATAGTATTAACAACTCTCTAAAAAGGTGTAAATGAATCAAGGCCGTTTTTCAAGTGCGATTAAGGTTTACCGACACGAACCACAGTGACGGAGACGTACGTTTCGATACGTGACGTTACGTGACAGTCGTGTCGCTAAAGTCTCGCTATTTTCTCAACTTCGATTAGGGTTCAGAATGAGTATTTATGTGAAAATATTATTAGCTTATAACTCGCTGCATTATGCCGCATAATTATTATCACAAATTTAAAATCTCATTTTATAAGATGTTTCCTTAGTTTGCTATGAACGAAACTACTCTTAAAGTACAGCTATTCTGAGACTTGGTAAATTCTAACTTCGTTTATTTTCCTCATGAGATCTATTAATAAGGAAATATATATTAGGCCTATTAAAATAAAGAAAATTAAACCATTGTAATATCGAAACTGATAGGCTTACTTGGATGCAAATAACTTAGGCCTATGCGGGCATCTCGATCTTATAAATGTATTTAAATATCTAATATATTATAGATTTTAAATTAAAGAAAGAGGATTTAAATGTACAACCATGATTTTATCTGTTGAAAATCCAACGGACATCCATCCAGCGCCTGAATCCAAATTTCTCTTAATAGTGAACGCAATGAAGTTACCATCCAGTTTAAAGCTGATTTCCCCGTCCCCATCACCAAACGCATTACCAACTATATCGCCATAATCTGGTTTCATATCAGGCATAGGATTTCTATATGTTGTCACGTCGAACTTGTTTGGAGAAACAACTGGGTAAGTAGTGTGATAGGAAACAACTCCTATTGAAAACAAACAATTAAAAAAAACTTTAAGGTTTTAACATATTATAGGCATATGGTATATAAAGGGAAATCATAGATTTTCGATGATTTTCTATGCTTGTGATTTTGCTTATGACACCATGATTGGAGGTTGACACGACAATATTTCTTTACATAATTTGAGTAGGCCTACTGTTATACATAATCAGACACAATTAAGTTAATACAATAATACTGACAAATGAAAAAGACGCGAAACCTGAAGAAATTTTCATAACTTGTAACAGTTATTTGAGAAAATTTACTCCTCCCCTACTATCTCCCTGAAAAAACTCCGTTACATGATGCACCAACACCGCACTGAGTGACTCCAACCCTAATGACGCCATTGAATATACATCGGGTTCAGTTAACGGTATATGATTTATATCTAGTTTTAAGATAGTAGCTGTTATAGCGAGGTGTCAAAAAGTATGATAGTTCGCTACTGCCTACTAAAATAGATGCATTATAATTGTCCAAATATAAGTTCTAACTCGACAATGACTCGGCAATATTAAAATGATTTATTCAATGATATATACGTGGGGACGTCATTTCAGTTTTGTTAGGGTGAAAGAGGCAAATATTTTATCCAAAACCAGGTGATGCCTTTTTTAATTTTCAGTCATTTCTTCTGTAGTTCAACAGTATTTGTATTTTTACTTTAACGTTTATTTTCTCATAATAGAAATCTATAATGAGAAAATTATAATGAGATTATCTGTTACACAACGAACATGGAACACACCTCACATATATACATAACTAATTTAGGAATTTCAATTAATAACTTGCCTTTTTCTGGTGATGGCAAAGTGCTTAAAATTAACATATAAAAATTGTTACTTTAAAAAATCTTGCCTCCCCCCCACGCCTCCAAATGACGTCCCTGCTGATGACCTTTTATAGGTTATTAGGTCTCTTTTAATGCTTAGTAGTTAATTATAAGTTATATACTATAATGCAAGACTTCGAGTAATTTAACAATGTAGGCTAATATATGTGAATTGTGCACATACATGTTGACCATCAACATTTGCTCCTTTTCTTAGAGGGGGTGGGGAGGAATGCGGAAAGTTTAAACAGAAAGTTTAGCTTTCAGACTTAGATAGGAGATATTCAAAATTATCCACTAAAAAATTAAATGACTTGTTAATTAATTAAAAAGCAAATTGGCCAATTTGTTTTTTTTTCTATATCTGCATTATGGCAGATTTTGTACATCTGCTATTATGGCGTACGATGTACGTAGGTCAGCATACGCGGTACACAAAATAAAAATGACACTCAATAGAGTTTTTATGAAGAAAATGCTTTTCTTTAATGCAACACAATCAACCATTTTAAACACGAGGCAAGAAGCGATTAAAGCATGAAACATTCAGACTCATCTATGGAATGAGCGATTATTGGCAAGTCCTTGCACGGTCATGCACGACTGCGCTTCAATATTACCTTTGCAACCTTGTTGCGGTACATTTTTAAGTCATTCCGTTATATTACTCTTTAAATATATCCAAGAGTTGAATATCGACTCTTTATTACCAGACATAGTAGTCATTGTTGACTGAATAGCGCATGTGAGTATGTGTGAATAATGTAATAAATGGAATTATTGGCTTTATTTGCTTTCGCTTACTCAAAAAAGTCTATATATTTTTTAAATATACTGTAAACTCAATGTTTGAGTTTACAGCAGTAGGATACAATGTAATGTACAGCAGTAAGATAAGCGTTACACGAGATGAATGTCAATTAATTTCTACAGTAATCTGACTAAAAATCGGTAAAGCCAAGAAAGTGGATTTCACCAGTATTTAACTGTTAATCATTATTATCGATTGCATGAAAAAATAAACATGTTCAAGGCAGTTTCAATTGGACTGTAGAAGTTATTCTACTGGTATACCCGCCTTTTTTGTTTTGAAAAACACTGTGAGAATTCAATGAGACACTAATAAATTTGTATGCCTACTATTTTTAATATTCGTTATTCAAAGAGTTGTTTGAATTGAAATTGTTTGACAAATAATTGTCAAAAATTAAATTATAAGCAATTATTTTAAAACTAACGTAACTAGCTTGAATAGCTATTATATAGTAACTAAATACTACCATTTTAGAAAGGTTTTTTATATGTATGTATCAGATCTCAAATCTGAAAAATCAATGAAATGTTTTGAAATGTTACTGTTATGTGTATTATCTGAAAACGTAGGCTACATTTGGTTCGTTTTGCTCGCAATGTTAATTGCTTAATCTGTAGTATACGTAGTTTTCTTTTATTTTAGTGTCTAATTTCGATTGATTAATTTGTTGATTTGCTTATGCGTGCAATACACATATAAATAAATAAAATCAGTAGCTACAGTATCTTTTATAAAGCGAAAAAACAATAATAATATCTTTATTATTGTAACGAATCCTAAACATATATTTTAGTTCAATTAAATTACCTCATCGTGAATAGAATTAACCATCAATAAATAACAATAAATATGATTTTTGTCTAGCATTGTAGCATAATAGAAAAAAAGAAAAAACTGAAAAGTGCTTCATACATAAATTTGTACATGAATTTTGTTTATTAAAATAGCAATAATTAAAAATAAATCATAAAATGCAAAGGTAATAAAATCAGTAAATCATTAAATCAGTCAAGAAAGGCAGATATAACAATAGTAAACAAAAGAAAAGAAAACAACATAATATATCATTTGCATTGAAAATATGCACACGAGAGACGTTATAACTCTAGTTACATTATAAATTTAAAATATATGTAGAAAGGTAATTTATCTGCTGTTGCATGTATTGTTGAAAAGTTTCGAGCGTATACTACCTAGTCACACGTTATTAAAAAGAATATGATACACAACAAACAACTCTGCAGACGAAACAATATACAGCGAAATGATTTAATGATAATGTCACGCCAGGGTCAACGCGGGACAATTAAAGCATACAGCATCAGTAGGCCTACATATTTGAAGAAATTTACAGGCAATTAAAACTAAAAGACGCTAACAAGCGCACGGCAACTGATATGGAGCTAAAAATCATATGTGAAATATTTTTAGTTTCATTGAGCTATTAATGATATGCAAGGTCAATATGTTGTTTCAACAACACACTCTAGAGACTAGAGTATTCGTCAGTTCTATTTCGTGTACTGAACACTAAATGTATACGTATATATTGGTTCAAGTGTAGGTTTTTCATTTTGCGGCAATTAATTTCCCATTAACTAATCCAAAATACTTCTTTGATTTTTTATTTAATATTTTATTTCTATATACTTTATGTAATTTAAACTATTACGGAAGTAGTAAAATTTTAAAAATCACGTTTTTTTACTTTTGTTACTTATAGTACAGGATGTCCTAAACATGTGAAATAAGCTTGGTATTAAAAAATATAGAAAACTCTCATCTGCAATGTCTGCAGTTTCAATCAAAAAATGTACACTATATTTCGCATTGATTCTTATAGTCACAGTGTAAGAAATAATTACCATTGATAGCCGGTCCATATCCAAGAAGTATGTAATACGGCTGATTTAGAGCGTAAACCTGATCTCCGTCTTTCGCAATTTTTCTTGAAAATCTGCAGTGAATTCTGCCATCAACGTACGATGCTGACATGTAGGCTAAATTTCGCTCCGTTAAGTTATTCTAAAGATGCATAAATTTGTATAAAAAACAGCGTTATTGTGCTATATAAACATTAACGAAATATAATGTTCACTATATGAAATACTTTAAAAATTATCTTTGAAATTCTCGTTAAACTTGTCATTATCAAATGAATGTTTCGAATCTAAAGAACAGCTGCTTCTTTGAACTTAATGTCACATCAGCACAACAAGGCCGATTAATTGGATTGTGTAAACAGGGTTTGCAAAAATCACGTGATAATATCCCTTGACTATTTAACAGTAGTCACTACATATCACTTAACATATCAATTAATGATCGAAAAGTCACATAACATATCACTATATATGTTATGTGACTTTTCGATCATTAATTGATTTTACTAACTTATCTGAACTGACGATGATGTGCACTAGTGACGATTTATTTATTTATGTTTATTTTCACTATGTTTATACTGCTTTCTTTC
>JAQIXG010000394.1:0-33946 GCA_034700105.1 Oconnorella tubifera
AAAGTTGTCAAAAGAAAACTTTCTTTTAATAGAGTTAATAGAATCTTAATTAAAGAGAAACTATACTAAAATTAGATGTCCACTGGATTTACTTGTCTGTCGGTTTTATAGGAATGACAAAATGTTGTCAGTGTTCCAGAAAGTACCATATAAATAGTACACGTTTGGGTGGTAGAATTGTTTAAAGGAAAGAAATTATTTTATTTGAAATTTGGTTTTGATTGAAAGTTGTCAAAAGAAAACTTTCTTTTAATAGAGTTAATAGAATCTTAATTAAAGAGAAACTATACTAAAATTAGATTAGAAATATTTAGAAACTTATATTCTGAATTTAGAGAGATTATGACTGATTATGACTTTAGGATAATAACTGATATATTTCCGATTAATGTACAATTTAGTTATATTTGAATATTTCAGATGACCGAGACATTTATAAACAGCAAATGATTATGTATTTTATTTATATGAGATTACGTTAAACGATTAAGTAAGAAGATGACCGATGATGACATCATATTTGATGATGTGTACGAGTTGTGTGAAATCATTACAAAGTAAGTAGCTTATTATTTTTATTAACTTTTAATTAATAAAGTAATAACAAATAATTATATAAATGAATAGATCTTTTGAGCTTGTTGTAAATTGCTGTAAGTAAACTTAGACTTTTAAAGTCATGTTTGCTTTTAATATTAACTGACTGTTATTTTGATTTAAATCATAAGTTTATTAGAACTTATTATTGGATATATATGAACATAGTGTTTGAATTATGATGGCGTAGCGTGATAGATATAAATTATGTATTTCGTCTATTCATAATTTTTTCATATTCATATCATAAATTATATATGAATATATCAATGTTCATATCATAAATTATGTGATATGAATATATCAATATTCATATCATATATTATGTGAATTGATGATTGAGTGTTGAATATGTTGTCAAGTATACAGTATGATGTTAGATTGTGAAGTGTGAAAATTGTCAATTATTAAGATGGCAGTATACAGAGTGAAATGTGAGATGTGTAGCTGTGCACTGCTCTTGCAAAATCACACTTTAGGTTTTTTCAAACTGCTTCCAAATTGATGGAATTGATGTTTTATTAATAACGTTTTGCAGTTCTTTAGTTCTGGAAGACAGTCACAACAGAATTTGAAAACTAGATTTGTAAAACTGAGACTTTTGATTTTCTGTTAAATCAGGATCACTGTCACTATTATTATGCACTGTTATACTTTTTAAATTAAAAGTTACAGTAATAAGGCCAATTTGTTAATTTTCCCAAGGACAAAGGAATTGACAGCAATCTTATTGTTGCTTTTAAGCAACGCTTATCATCTTGTAAAAATATATAAAAAATATGTAAAAAGAATAAATCTAAAGACTGATTGGTTAAAGACTTTTATTGATTAAAGACTTTTATTTCTCTATCTTCTTAGCGTGTATTTACTGCAAATATTTGCAAGAATATTGATCTTAAGCCAATTTTATTACTAAATTTTACCCTAACTTATTATTAGAAATCATAGAGGTTACAAACTACAGAGATGTAATGTTTCTTTAACCCAAAATTTAATTAAGCCAGAATTGCTATGCGAGATGTTTGCTGCATCTTCTAACAACAATCCCAGAATGTCAGTCTCTGATGCATTGAGAAATTGAATCTAATTTTGTCACTTATCGCGTCTGATCGCTGGCTTTAGGGGGGTGGGGGTGGGTGTCTCATGTGGGGGGGCGGGGAGGGCAGGGGGGGACAGGATAGGGGGAATTCCAATATATCAGGTCACGTGGTTGAAGCAAGGAAGGATGGAGTAGGTTGCTATGACAGCGTAATGAAGATCTATTGATCTGTTCACTGGTTGGATTCAGCTTAGCGGGTAGCTGGATGATATGTGCACAGCTGCTGCTTCATAAGCTGTAGCGGCAGCTGCCGCTGCTTAAGATAGAGGCTGCTGCTAAATGCTAGATCCAGTTGTTGTAACTTTAAGGCAGCGAATGTGCTGACCAATTATATAGTTTTGTCAGTTGGTGGCTTTGATTGAAATGTTTGATATTACAAGTTCTTACTTAAAATTGCAAAGACCAGTATCATAATTAAGTGAAATCTAAAATAGAAGCTGGATATTTTTGCTTGGATCATTTAGATATTGTAGTTGTTTATAATTAAATACATAAATTTCTGTATTGATTTTTATTCTATTGTAAATGTTGTTACAATTAGATTCTTAGTTTTGAAAGTTAAAATTGTATTTAAGATTGTAGCTGATAAAATACTGAGAACAAATCTTAATCTATCTTATTTGGTGATATGACTGCATTGCTATGTTGTAGCAATTGTATCTGTACACAAATTCAATGAGGATAATAATATTCTGTAGATCTATATATCTTTAAATCACATGGAGATGAAATGCAAGAATAAAATGAAGAAAACGATTGAAGAGTCATGGCAGAATTTTAGAATGAAAAAAACAATCGATTCAGTTTTTGCAAATAAAACACCGAGTTAATGTATGATATGAAATTTGGTTTTGTTTTTTTGGTTGCTGAATGTGTGTAGATGTTACCACTATGTGGCGCTGTGACATCTCTTGGTTGTGTCATACGTATGTCAGGACAGAGCTTCATAAAGCCTAGTGCACATAGAGTTTTGTCTGCGACCGCAACATTGAAATTTGTTGCAAAAATGCTCTCTTGATTTGAGTCATAATGCATTTGGCTTTATTTTGGTTGCATTTAACAACTAAATGCTTTTTTGCATTTGAGTGTGACTATTGCTACATAAGTATTTTGTTAAATGGTGCATCAAGTTAGAGATTAGATTAAAGATTGGTATATTTAATGTTGAATGTATTATATACAGTTACAGATCGGAGCTTTTAGTCCATTTGTCCAAAGCTTTTGAAATATTTTTGCTGTCATCTTGCTTCTATAACATAATTACGAAGACATTTAGTAGAAATATTACCTCGTGTGAACAGAGCTTTATGAATTAATAGTGACACTGTCGCGAGCAAGTATTGCTTTCATTTATCAGAAACTTTTTAATCAATTTTCTGGGACTGTTGGAGTAAATCTTCAATCTCAACTTGATTAAGTCGCCTGGTGTTGTAATAATCTTGCAGTTTGTAATTCGCTTAACTTGCTGTCTGAAGAAATGACAATTTGTCAATTCTTTTCAGTTTTCTTTACAAAAGTTCATTTTTTTTAGTAGTTCTTTTACTGATGTTTTTTACTGAGTTAGTAGCTTTGACTTTACCGAGTATATATGATTGTGTTGTAGAATTTATATATATTAATATATATTGAAATCAGTATTGAAATTATTTAAGTTGAAAAATGTTAAGCCGATTATGATGTTTTGTTTCAGATAATATTTTTTATAATGTTTTTTATTTCTTTCAGAAGTGCATACAGTCAGCTTAGACGATGCATTCATAGACAGACAGGAAATCAGTTTGTAGTTAAAATCATTGATGTAGCAAAGTTTACATCAAGTCCTAATCTCAGCACTGATGGTAACTGATTTCATTATTAAACTTTTTGGCTGACATTATAGTACCATTTTGATTTTTCAGTACAGCGAAATATATAATTTATATGCCTTGCATTTCTTCACACACTTATATATAAATGACATCTTTTGACTTATTTACATCTATATTATATAGATTTCAGTTTATTAATTAATATAACAGTTAGAATGAATACTGCCGTGGAAGAATCCATCTATAAATGTGTTCATTTCTCAGATAATGTTAAGCTGGATGACATTTGCCTGTTAAGATTTATTGCCTATTTCTGACTTTATGAATTATTAATGCTGAGTAATTATTGTCTCTCATCGTTTTTGCCATATGCTCATAGCTTCAAGTTAGCCATTCAGTTGTCTGGCAGTAAGTATGCAGCATATGTACTCTTGGTTTTGTTCATCATTTGTGCTTGGAACATACTGAAGTTACTTGATGGTTGTAACTGCTTCTGGACTTAATAATATTTCTTTAATTCACCAATTGACAAAATGTTATAGAAAATATACAAAATAAATAAATACATTGATCATTATTAATGTTTAATTTAATTAGAGGTATCAATTTTTTAATTTTTGATAAAATCATAATTAGAATTTTGGTGCGTTTAGATTTGCAAGTAGTATATTGAAAATGACATCTTATTATAAATTAGTAAAAAATTTGTGTAGATTTAAAGAGAGAGGCAAGTATCTGTCACATGTTAAAACATCCTCATATAGTTGAGTTATTGGAAACATATAGCAGTGATGGATTACTTTATATGGTCTTTGAATTGTAAGCAACATCCTGCATTTATTTTTGTATTAGCTTAAATCAGCGTTAGAAATACAATATTTTATGTCTATCTAAATACAAAAAACATACAATGACAGGCTGTCTAGACTGTCCAGGCAGTCTGTCTAGACTGTCTGGACAAAAACTTTCTATAGACAAAAACTGTGTAGACAAATTGTCTATAGACAATATTTTGACTGTCTATAAATACTATCTAGACTAGCTTACTGTCTATACTGTCGACTAGACACAGTCTAGACAACAAACTCTCTAGACGAAATATACTGTTTATACAAACTATACAGACTGTCTAAACTGACAGTCTAGACAGTGCGTCTAGACTTATTCTCTAGACAGTATATTCATTCTAGACAGCCTGTCTGTACAAATTGTCTTGACACTCTATTAAGTGTACAGACTGTCTAAATAGTCTCTAGAGACTCTAAATGTTTTAAGGCAGCTAAATTCCACATTACTATTTTATTATTTGTTATTTTTATTTTAACATTCGTTATATTTTAGCATGGAAGGTGAAGATTTATTTTTTGAGATAGTGAAGCGAGCGCGCGCTGGCTTTGTTTACAGTGAAGCTGTGGCCAGGTTTGATTTGCTTCTTTGATCTGTTTCATTCATCTACACATTTTCATTTTTTACACATTTATTTAATATTATTTATTATAATTTCAGTCATGACTTTGCAACTGAAATCTTACAATATTATAATTTTACAATTACAATTTTACAATAACAATATTTACAGTTTTTCCAGTTTTTGTAGCCCTTTATTTTGTATTTCCAGTTTTTGTAGCCCTTTATTTTGTATTTCCAGTTTTTGTAGCCCTTTATTTTGTAGCCCATAAAATTGGAAGCATCAAAAATGTTTTATGTCAATACTTATACTTTAGGTTACATTTAATGTCTTGGATAACGTATTATAACAATATCTCAGATATAGCTATTAATTATATCATCTTACTAAAGGGTGCAGTGAGTTATAAAAATAGTGAGCTTTTTTCGGACCTGGACCTGTTGCGTCCGAGTCCAGCGCTCTAACCACTTCTCTAACGAGCCTTGGATTGCTTATTCCTATTACTTGCGTTTATTTAACAGTCACTATGTGCGTCAGATCCTAGAAGCTGTGAGATACTGTCACAGTAACAATATCATACATAGAGATTTAAAACCTGGCTGCATTCTATTGACTAGCAGGGAAAACTCTGCACCAATCAAAATTGCCGGTTTTGGCGCAGCTATTCAGCTAATGGATTTAGAGGCTACTGGCTTTAGAGGTAGAGAGTATAATTTTTGTTTTTTCATTTTATTGCGTAGAAATGCTATCATTACTAAAATGCAATACGTGAAAGAAATTGTTCAATTTAAGATTGACTTGCCTCAGAATTTTCTGATTTAGATTAATTTAGATCAGTTAATCCTAACCCTAACAATAACTTTATAATGATTAATAAGTTATGATAATCATAGACTTTGACTGTTTTCTTTCATAATGACGTTTTTTGTATCTAGATTATATAGGTTTGCTATTTCTTAGATATTATTCTCTCTTGTCACCCAGGTTATGTATATTTTATACTTTTTAACTCTACTCTTGTGTAACCCAGGTTATGTAGGTTCACCGAGTTTTATGGCTCCTGAGATGATCAGACCAGAACCTTATGGTAAGCCAGTTGATGTCTGGGCTCTCGGTGTCATTCTTTATATACTACTCAGTGGACAGGCCCCATTCTCAGGAACAAATGAAAGACTTTATGACTCCATTGCAAGGGGTTCTTATAGCGTCAGTTATATCTCTTTGTTAATACAGATTGTAGATTCTTGAGCTTTTTGGTAACTTAACAATGTTATTTTGTGATAGTCTTTGTATTAGATAATGGATTGATGTGATGTAAATTGATTATTTTTGAATTACACATATTTAATTCAATTAGATGCATATTGAGAATATAGCACATAGGCTGACCAAATGGCCCCAAATACATTAACCCGCCAAATTCAGTTAATATCTCTAACTAATTAACCATAAATTTAACCATAACACTAGCACTAACCCATACCCCAATCCTGGTTGTAACCCGTAACTTAATTCAAACCCTAATTTGGTTAAAATTAAGTCTGGGTCGTTTTGTTGGGGCCATTTTGACGAGTCACAATATAATTTAATATAAGTGAATATAAGTTAGTTTGTCTTTCTTCAGTGCATATATTGTTATTTGTGATACTCTTTATATAATGCAATTATACTAGACTGATGCGATTGTTTACAATTATATCGAAAAATGATATTATTACATTGTGTTGTAAATCTCACGCTTTGTCAATTTTTAAATAATTAAGATGTGTTACTATTATAAAGAAATATTGGAAAGATGAGATGAGTTAAAGTTGTTGTATTAATAATATATGACAGATGAAAGGCAGACCTTGGGCTTGTATATCAGACGATGCAAAAGATTTGATTCATCGTATGCTAGAACTGGATCAAGATCACAGGATCACAGTGGAGGAAGCTCTGCGTCATCCCTGGATTAGAGTAATGCTTTTTTATACGTTGAACATGGATAAATGATTATTTATATTACGAGTCAATATTGCAATACTAATATATCAGTAAGTTAGACTTTTATTTGAAAATAATTTAAACTAATAATAATACTTTTATTACATTGTAGGAGAGAGGAAAGCCACCAAAGAATCATCTGATTGAGACAGTTGAAGAGATTCAGAAATATAATGTTATGAGAAAATTAAGGGTATATGCGTGTTTAGTAATATTTGCAAATAACTATATTTTTATTTTCATTGACGTGTGCGTTAAACTTGTTTTAGCCCTACTCTTTGTGAGTGGCCATTACTTTAATCTGCAAGACATATAATTACTTTTTTGTTTGCGTTCCTTTATAATTGCACTCATTACTTCGTGCGCGTTATTGAATAATCAATTTTTATTTTAAATTAAAACAATTTGTTATTTAATTTGCTGTTGATTTTAATGTTTTTTAATTTGCTGTTGATTTTAATGTTTTTTAATTTGCTGTTGATTTTAATGTTTTTAATTAATAATTATTTATATTTGATTATAGAGTGCGGTATTGGCTTCAGTGTCAAGCAGTAAATGGACGACGTTCTATAGTGAACATCTTTCTGATGCATCAGATGATTGGATTACTAATAGTGGTCTGTTGTAATGTTTGTGTAATAAATAAAGATTTATGCAGTGTTTTAATATCAAAACTAGAACTTTAGCTGTAGTATGTAGTGTTTAATAATGAAACTGGAAGTATAGGTCTAATATGCTGTGTTTTAATAGTGGCCGCTATAGAGGTAATTGACCCACTATAGAGGTCACTGACCCGCTATAGAGGTCATCGATTCGCTACAGAGGTCATTCACCCGTTACATAGGTCATTGACCCACTATTGAGGTCATTGACTTGCTACAGAGGTCATTAACAAGTTACAGAGGTAATTGACCCGTTACAGAGGTCATTGACACGCTACAGAGGTCATTAACCCGATATAGAGGTCATTGACATGCTACAGAGGTCATTGACCCGATATAGAGGTCATTGACCTGCTGGAGAGGTTATTGACCCTCAATAGAGGTCATTAACCCGATATAGAAATAATTGACCCACTATAGAGGTCATTAACCCGCAATAGAGGTCATTGACCTGCTGTAAAGGTCATTGACCCACTGTAGAGGTCAGTGACCCTCGATTGAGGTCATTGACCCACTGTAGAGGTCATTGACCCTCTGACTTTCAATAGTAACACTAGAACTATAGTTCTAATGTCAGTATTAAAAGACTGCATATTAGAAGTATAGTGCTAGTGTTATTATTAAAACACTGCGTACTATAAATATATTTCTGTAATTTTTTGATGATTAACTGATTTATATAATTATTAAGTCTATAACTATTAAGTCAATTGTTAGTGTGATTAAATCTATACACATTTTAATTGGAATATAAATTGTATCTGTTATTTATAGTCTTGGTATTAAAGTTTTTAATCGTAATTTACTTTTATTTTATATTTAGAGTTTTTAAAGTAATTGAGTTCAAGCTAGAATTTCCGCTAGGTATAATACTTTATCTTTACAATTTAGCGGATCATTTTTATATTGACAGCTGTAAGTCAAATCTTGAACAGTTTGGAAGATATTCAAAGTTTAAATGATTTAGACGACGCTGATATTCATTCTATTCAGGCTTTATTTGCTGATAAACAACTTCACTGGTTGCTACAGGTATTTATCGTGTATCTTTAGTTACATGTTAAAATTTAGTTTTTACATAGCATGGACTGCAAATTGCATAATTAAAGAACGATTGTGAAGTTAGTATGTAACTCGAAACTTGGAACATTCATTGATAATTTCTAAGTTTGAATCTTAATGTTGTCGTTGAATGTTCTAGTTTCATTTTTGCAAGTCTTGCATTTCTCCTCTTTATCTTGCTATCTAAGTTTCAATTCTTTGGTTATTACACTTTAATAATAATTTCTCTCATTTGCAGGATTGTAGTCTAAAATGTTGCGGAATGCTTTATTTTTCGTAAGCCTTTGTTTATAATTCTATTTTATTTTATCGTAGCTTTACGATGATATCAGTAATAGATGTCTGGGTTTATTTCAACCTCCTGTATCAGATGCTGTGCAGAAAGTTAAAGAGGTTATTACTCTTTTCATTTCTTAGTTTTTCTTTGTGCTTAGAACACTAAGTGTGATGCAATTAGAGTACTTTTCATAGAAAGTAACTACTTGGTAATACTTTATTACTACAGGGTTACTCTGAAACAAAATTTTGCACCGATTTATTTTCAACAGAATGCGTTTTCTGAATTTGAATTTTATAGCAGACAAATAATGCGAATAAATTGCGTTTAATGCATTATTTCAATTAAAACGTTTCTTTTACTAGACCAGCGGTTCCCAATCTCAACCTTTTTAAAAATATTGAACAAAAAATATAACAAACTGTTGTGTTGGGATCGCTACGATTGTAAAATTTTATTGTTGGGGTCGCCACAACTTGGCAAATGTTATTAAGGGGGTCACAGCATCAGAAAGGTTGGGAACCGCTGTACTAGACAGTATTTTTAAAATTAACATATTATCTTGTATACAATATTGTATTTCAAGTTTATAACTGATCCTGAATATCTTTTTTACTGTAAAAATTTGTCTGTTATCATTGTGTTAAATATATTTATGATTTTATAATTGAATTCTAAAGAATTCTAAAGAATTCTAAAGAGTAAAGAAATAACATTTTAATTGGATGCTTTATGTTTTCAGATCTATTAATAGATTCAGTCTTATTGATGCATTTTTTGTTTCTATTAATAGACTGTAGAAAGTATACAAGAGTGTCCGCAGTATACAATAAACGAATGCAATGAACTTTGTCATATTCTACTTCAGCCGCATTTCATGGTTAAAATCCATTTTATATTCTTACTGTTTCACAAAAAATTATAACTCTGTTTTAGATGTCTTTCTTATATGTTATTATTCATTATTATTTATCAGTTTAATTTTCCTATTTTATTTATTTATTAGAATGATCAGAAAAATGTAACGGAAAGATTTTGTTGTTTACATTTTTAAACATATTAAAACTGTGATTTATCACGTACCAGGGAATGCTGCAGGCACACGATGTTGCTGCCCATGAAGTCTACGGGGAGGAAGCGTTAAGGGTCACTCCACCCCCAATCACTCCATTTCTTAACGGAGACACGGAGCCTGAAGGTCCAGATGGTGAACTGGACTTGGAGAATGTGATGAGGGTCAGACTCGTGCAGTTTCAGAAAAATACAGACGAACCTATGGTCAGATTGATGGATTAGATTAATTTAATATGATTTATTTTATTTATTCATGATTAGATTGATTGATTTGTGGTTTTAATGAGACTATAATTGTGTGATTTATTTATTTATAGAACTATTTAAATGACATTTTTGTTTGAAATTAGAAACTTTAATTGAACGATTGATTCAATATTTTCATTGAATTTAAAATTTTATTGCTGATATTTTGTTTAGCGCTTTTGTACACTAATTCTAAACGTATCATTTATTCACATTGATGTCATTTTTTACTGTAAATAAAATTTGTGATCATTGCTTTATTTTGTTAACATTTTTGAATGTTATTTGTGATATAACTAATATTGTTTAGGGTATAACATTGAAAGTGAATGACGATGGGTGTTGTATGGTGGCTAGAATCATGCATGGGGGGATGATTCACAAACAAGGTAGTTTTTCCCTTCTGTAGAAATTGTAGAACTATTTAAACGTCAACCGAATTTCTATTTACAATACTTGTTTCAAACTATTGTATTAACTTGTTTCTGTTTCTGTACTGTCATTAAATTGTTATATATAATAAAAATATTTTAGAAAATTATTTTCGTACGAATTCTTTGACATTATAATTATAAGAGAAATACATGCATAAAAACCTAAAAACAAAATATATAAAAAAGTACAAGAAAAAAGAATTAACGCTTTAGTGTTCAGTTGTAAAATAAGTAGAAATTTGAACGTATAATATTTAAACTGTTAAAACTATTTGAATTTGTTTGCTTAAATGAATTTTTTACCTAAATTTACATGACTTGTATAGCTGGAGTTTTTTATATTGCGATATTTTTGTAAATTGCAATCATTTAACATTGCAAATATTATACAAATTATTATTACGATGTAAGCTATCAATCTAGTAATCAGGATTAAACATTTTTTGATTGCTCGCGCTTTAAATGCAGGCACTTTACACATTGGAGATGAAATTCGAGAAATAAATGGAATCAGTGTTGTTGGTCAAACAGTGGAAACATTGCAAAGAATGCTGGTAATTTATCTTTATATACGCTTAATATTTAAATTGTTTTTGTATACATAAATATATATTGAATTTTAAATATTTTACTGCTATCTTTTCAATAGATTTATCAATAGATTTATTTGATAAGCTACTCATTTTAATATAATTCTTATCGTTAAATAATACTCTTTTTTTTCATACGTTGAATCTTTAAATAACGTTTTAAAAATTACATAAACATAGAATCACATTCGTGGTACAGTTCTCCTTGAAATTATTTCCTCCCCAACCGCCCGCTTGCACGAAGTTGTTCACGAGTTTCCAGATTTTAAGGTTTGTTAGGAAGAGGGAACAATTTGGCTTCGATTTCCACGCTTCAAATCAAACGCTTTGTTGTAAATTACAGTATTCGATTCATTTGCTACATTGCTGCTTTTTCGAGATTATAGAAATAAGTTTGTATACTGGAAATCTATTTCAGTCAATTTGATTTACAAGTTTATACAGATTTAATTTTGTAGATTTATTTTATACTTTGTGAGAGATTGTTTCTGAATGGAATAATGTGATTTCATATTTTATCATTATTAATATTATTGCATTTTGTTGCTAGATTTTGTCGCTGCTTATTGTATTTAAGATAACGTTTCAGTAAATTTACATTGTTAAGTTACGCTCATCTTATCTTCATTTTGAAGAATTTTATGCTTATTTTGCTTATTTTTATGCTTATTTTATGCTTCTTATTCGCTTATAATGATTAGCTTGTTATATGACTCGGCATTAATTAAATGACTTGCAGAAAAATGCCCGGGGAAGTATTACATTGAAGATCGTGCCTAGTTACCGTCATGCGCCTGTACTTTGTGAGGTAATGTAGATGAGCCCCGCCCCTTTGTCTGTGCTGTGAGGTAATGTAGTTAAGCCCTGCCTCTTGGTCCTAAGCCACGCCTCTTTGTCTGTACTGTGTGTGGTAATGTAGCTAAGCCCCGCCCCTTTGCCTGTACATTTATGAGAATTATGAGATCATTAATCATTTTTTTTATAATATTTTATAAATTTTTGTTAAAATTGTTGTCAATATTTAGATTTTTTTGCTTCTGTAAATCACTACTTTAATAATTACAAATCAATATTGAATAAATATTTAATCAAACATTTTATTTTGTATTGTTTTCACAGTGGCAGCTAATTGTAAATCTGAAAATTAGCAGACAAATATCTCCTAAACTGAAAAATTTCTTTCACATATTGCATCATAACTAATGATAGCATATTATGTATCTATCAATCTGTCTTTCTATATGGTTGCCTACTTGTATATCTATCTACTTATCTTTCTATATACTTACTTGCATTCATCTATTTTTGAACATACATGCCTATCTGTATCTACTTACCTATCTACTCATGTACCAATCTACATTTTATCGTTTTTTCCACACAAATCTAGATGTTTATCCGTGCATTATTTGACTACAATCCCGATGAAGATGACCTCATTCCTTGCACCCAGGCGGGCGTACGTTTTCATATCGGCACGATACTTCAGGTCATCAGCAAGGATGATCATAACTGGTGGCAAGCGCGCAAGTGGGGAGTAGCGGCCAGTGAGCCTGCGGGTCTCATACCTTCCCCGGAGCTCCAGGAATGGAGGACTGCTTGCGCTGCTATTGAGAAAGCTAAAAGAGATCAAGCCGGTATTGAATTGATTTATTCGCTGCGAAATAGTGATTTAGTAAGCATTAAATATAGATAGGATTATGATGAGAGACATTTTTGAGTTTTTTATAGATTGAAGAATAATTATACTTGGCCAAATTCTAGCCAATTTAATTTATATAACAGAAAATGGAAATTACAGAAAAAATGTTATAATCCAATCACAAAATTTTAATAATCTCGCTTTATTACGAATTCTGTTGATTTTATGGAACCCACTTAATTTTATAGTTTTATAATCAATTTCTTAATTCTCAATTCATTTGGAAGATGTTATGAAATTAAAGCGAAATTTAAGATTTAATGAAGTTTTAACGCTTTGATTATATTGTTCGCAGTGAACTGTTCGTGGTTCAGTCGTAAAAAGAAAGCGTACAAAGACAAGTATCTTGCCAAACATAACGCCGTCTTTGATCAGCTGGATCTGGTGACTTATGAAGAAGTCGTTCGGTTGCCATCTTTCATGAGGAAAACACTCGTACTACTAGGTAACTTATACTGCGGACAGTTTTTCTTTTGGACTTGAATCTCACTTAGATGTTTACTGTAATGATTTGTCTTTATACCATAAAATTTATTTAACTCTGCTTAATTTAAGTTATATTTAATTTACTTCATTTGTAATAGACTTGATAAATTAATTATGCAATACAGTGGCAAAACAGCTTAGATACTTTTTATTATTTTATTGGCAAATAATTATTTTTCTTAAATGCTTCTGATTAGCGTTTTACTAAATTACTTTTAAGTATGTTAAACTTTATAATGAAACATTGATTTCATTGCAATATTAAATTGATTAAGGTGCTCATGGTGTGGGACGTCGTCATATAAAAAATACTCTCATATCTACTTACTCCAAGCGTTATGCATACCCAATACCTCGTAAGTAATACATTAGCATTTCATTTAAACTCTAGTTATGCAATTCATTAGTATGGCATAAATAGACCATAATTATAACATGTACTCTCACAACAAGCATAACTCTGGTTATGCTTGCTTTTTTCATTGTCTTATTCATTGATTTAAAAAGTTCAGTTTAACATCACTGATTACCGTATTATATGAATGATGTCTTAGATGTAGATATTTACGCAAAGTAACAACTTTTAACTCTTTCATTAATTCATTACTTCAGCTGTGTTGGTTATGTTGTAAAATGCCCTTTTTAATTTGATGTTTAGTTCAATCTTCTATGTCTTGCTTGTATACTATGATTCAGATCTTTTAAAATCTCAACTTTGAACGCCTTACATCTATTGCAAATACATAATAATCGAATTATCCAACTAAATATCTCTCCGCTATTTTAAAATTCAAATAAATCTGTATTATTTTTCGAGCTAATTTCTGTTTCTAGACACGACTCGACTGCCTAAGAAAGACGAAGAGCACGGCAGAAATTATTTCTTCGTGACGCACGAACAGATGATGGCCGACATAGCTGCGAATGAATACTTGGAATATGGCACGCATGAGGATGCCATGTACGGCACGAAGCTGGACACGATACGGCAGATACATTGCGCCGGACTTATGGCTATACTAGATGTGGAGCCTCAGGTAGTGGCTCTATCGATATCTTTGTAATATTTTGTTTTTATTGAGCTATTGTTTCTGAAATTATATTTTTGTAAATAAATTGAATATTATATGAATGAATAAGTGTATGTTTTCGATTGCGTCGTTACATTGATTTTGATGGTAAAAAACAAGCAGTAAATAGTAATAATATTCAAAATGAACACTAAAATAACTTAGAAAGCGTTAAATTTTTCAACACTTTTTGTCTTTTCTAAATAGTATATAATAAGTGTTTGCGTTGTTGATAATACTTTTATTTTGTAAATAAATTTTTATTTGCAGCAATTCCATTATAGCAACAGTTTTTTGTTGTAGAATTATTGGTAGCGTTTCAGTTATAGCTTTAAATTGCCATGTTTTTGAATAACTTGTTGATGATTACTCATTTGTATTTATACTGTTGGTATTTATTTCGTTTTTTAATTAATATTATTAAAAGTTATTAATTCAGTACATTGCAAAAGGTCATTAATTAAGAACATTGCTAAAATACGCTAAAGTACACTTACAAATTAAGTACACTGATTAAGCGCAGTGAAATATTTCAGACTTGCCAAGTATTTTAGCTCAAAATAATCTCGCTTAAAATTTAATAATCAAATAAAGACTGAAGCAGTCATCATTGACTTATCAAATAATGTAATCAGAGTTATCTAAATTTAGCAAATGTCTGATCAGTGTTGGAGAACTGGACTCGTATATATCTAAATTATAGCGTGATTACAGTAAAAATGAATATATCCTTTTGTCTACTTGTTGACTTATATTAAAAGTTACTTTAAGTTTGAAATTTTTGCAGTCGTAGTTTTATTTTCAATTTTTGTTGTTTCCAACGTAATATCAATCTTGTAAAGTATTCACTGGCTCCTAGTCATTGTGCTGCTGTTCTGTTTATAACACGAATGATTTTTCACTTGCCTTTGCTTTACGCTTTTATTGTTTATTTTCTAAAACAATCAAGTTATTGGGAACAGAAAAAGACGTAAGTGAAATTGTTGATAAGTTTCTTCTGGAAAGTAAAGTTTCTGAGAGTTTAAATTTGTTGTTCACCGCATGAGAAGTTTTTGCAGTTTCGTTTAGTGCTGAAATCTTTGAATAAATTCTTTGCTATCGGCTTTTATCGATTAAAATGACGGATTTTTTGGTCATAGTTTATTAAATATTTCTGCTAAATTTGTGAAATGATTTAACTGAAGCAAAAAAGTAAATTTTAAAATCTTTAGAATGTTAGTTTGTAATTCATTGTAAAGTATTCACAGTCTGTTCTTTAATTAATGCATTTTCGGCTTATTTTTATTCTTTATCGGTTGTATACAAAAATTTGCTGATATATATTTGAAGTATTCGTTTGAATGTAACATTATGAAAACATTGATAGTTACAGAATTTTCTATCAGTTTTCATATATAATTGCTAAATTTTGTTTTTACACGATATAGTTTTTTATTACATTTTGTTTTATACCTTATTTTATGAATTATCAGTCAGAAATAAATATAAGTAAGTCCTATTGAATTTTTGGTTATCATTAACATAATTTTGTAAATTAACTACATTGCATATAATCCATGCGTAAATAAAAAGCTTAAATTCTTGCTTAAATGAATTGAACATTTGACTAATCAGTCATGTGAATACTTTACACTTTGGTATCTTTATGTTGTCTTGTTTGAATTCTGTATAGAATATTTTATTCGATTCCTATTAGAGTTCTTACAAGTTTCTTTGTAGATTTGTACTTAGTAGAAACAAATCTAGAAAAATGTTCATTATTTTTAATGCGTAGCTAGTGAGATTTTGTATTGGAATCTAAAACAAAAAACAGCTATTTTGTGTAGCATAAATTAAAAAGAGAATAAAATTTAAATCCGAATCGAATAGATGTTTTTCAGATTGTACAAAATATCTTTTTTGCATGTGTTAGTATGTTGTGTATTGTGATTGCGTCTACAATATTTAAATCACACGCGTATCTTTTATTGCAACTATTTGTTTTGTATACTTTTTATTAGCATGTTGTATATTGTTTAATTTTTTTAATAATTACATAATTTCTCTACGAGTAATTCGCAATGTGAAATTTATTAAGTACTTTACGGTGTGAAAATGAGTACTTTACTGTGTGAAATTGAGTACTTTACTGTGTGAAAATGAGTAATTCACAATGTGAAATGTTAACCGAAGCCGTAGGGTTAATTTTTGAATAGCAAAACTTCATAATTTTAATCATCAGTGATCGGTAACGACTGAAATTTCAGTTATTACTGATTTTAAATTTATACGAGTTATATATTACATATTATCAGTAATAAAACACTGCTATTTCTAAAAACACTTTTAAACTATAAACTGACTAATATTTGCTATCAATGTTAGCGGGATTAATATTTATTTGTAATTCATTATTGTACTTTCAACAGCAAAAAGTATTACGGTGGTGTTGTGTATATTTGTGTAGGCATTGAAAGTGTTGAGAACTTCTGAGTACGCTCCATTCGTGGTCTTTATAGCAGCACCCGCTATGACTTCATTTACTGAGGTACGTACTCTTCTCTAGTTTATAGTTACTTACTCAAATTCGTAACACTTTTAACATAAATGTAAAAGGATTAAATATTTAATGTTTAGTATTTATTGCGTGTGCACAGTGTTATGTCAAGCTCTGAGTATTTTAATTAGAGATAATCTTAATAAGTAATTTAATTAGATATGGATTGTTTTATCGTAAGACTATTGCCGTCATTTAAATAACATCAAATAGTATTACTACTGCGAACTAACGAAAGAAATTTTTCCAGTAATTTTGTGTTGTTTATTAATTAGTCAAAATTTCTGTATCGCAGAATTTTTCCAGAAATTTAAACTTTTAAAGTAAAGTTTTATATCGCATCATTTTTTCTTTTCTAATGTAACTGATATATCAAATATATCATCCGACATCAATCCTGCGTCTATCGATACAGGATTGATATTTGTGTATCAATTTAAGACTACTATATCAATGGCCTCATTGATATTAGACCTTATCATATATTATATATTTATATATTTTACCTGTATTATATATTAGACCATATATATCCTTTAATATCAATACTCTATTCATTACATATCAGTTCTGTATCTATTCTGCTTTCACTGTATCTAATTTACTGATAATTTACACTAGGATGGAAGTTTGGAGCGATTGGTTCATGAGAGTGAACTACTAGAAGTTGCCTATGGACATTATTTTGACTTAAAGATAGTAAACAGTGATATTGAAGACACTATACGTACCCTTCAACAAGCCGTAGATGAAGTATCCATCACACCACAATGGGTACCGGTTGGTTGGGTGTACTAAATACCAGTTTATTTCAACTTCAAGAGTCTCAGTCGAATATTAATTTCGTAAACCTATCATTTTGTCCAATTCAGATATTGCGATTAGGGTAGAGATTTTAATTCGATAAATGAAGCGTATTGTATTGTTTAGTTTAAGTCTTGTTAGTGAAGTGGTTAAAGCGCTGGATTCGAAGTTGATAGCTCCAGGTTCGAATCCCGATTGATAGCTCCAGGTATCGTTCATATAATACGGTAATCCATGACATTAACTTAATCTAACTTAATGAAAATATTACGAGTTCCAAGCTTTTTAATGAGTTGGTTCCATTATATTTGCATTTTGTTTAATATGGGAGGTGTTATATTTATGCTAATCTTAATTGTAGAAGATTGTAAAAATATAAACTGACATTTCCAACTGTACAGTGTTTGATAGTTTTAAACTAGTCGTGTGGTTGTATTGAATAAATTCTGATATCAGAATTAATTTGATGTTAACCTTGTATGTTTTAATTTCTTATATTTTTATCTGCTGATTTCTGAACATCAATTATTATAATTTGATAAGTAAATGCAGTGTTTTTATTGAGTTACTAAACTGTGTTACATTGCAAATTTTGTGTATATGGTATTTAAAATCATTACTTTTTACTGATTTAGTCAGTAATTTATTCATTTTAATTTATTTGCTATTTTGGTATAAGCGCAGTATGTTTACAAATAATGGCAGCGTCATTATTTCTAATTGACTTTTTGTTTATAATTATAGTTACAGATTTAAATTTTAAAGATACATATTACTGGCTTTTTATTTTCAAAGAAATTATTTAATGTATATATTACGAGTCAGGCATTGTTATTACTCGATTTCTGCGTAATTATTCCGCAGCGTGTTACTATAAAGCCTTTTAGTGCTGATGCGACATCTCATAAACTTACAAATTGTTTTGTCAGTAAAAACATAATTAATTCGTTCATTCAGCTTGATTTATTTCTTGCAATACAATATATTTCAATGTACTATTCTTTATTTCGATTTAGTTATTCTATTATTTACATGCATAGAGTTGTATATCATTAATATATCAAGTTTTGCACAATACTAAGAGTATTTATCAAATAGCCTTAAAGATATAATTGTACTTTTTGTTTTTGTCATATGTTATCATATGTTATTTATAGTCTTGTGTTAGTATTTGTGTCTGATTTTAGTTTCTGAATTGCGGTGCTTAGATATGTTTTTATTGCGTTTATTTCTGTTTAAAAAGCGTGAGTTTTTTATTATATTCGCATTAGTATATCATCATTATCACTTTCATCATATTTTTAATGTTTTGATTTTCATCGCGTTTGAAATACTTAGAAATTATTTGAAACATTTATCAGAATTACTACTTAAGGTATCAAGTCCATATAAGGGCTATACATCATAACATTAAATGACTAAAATTAAATTCTTAGTCGATTTATAAACTGCTTTGTTTTCTTCTTTTTTTATTTCAATTTCGTTTAAACTATGCAGTATAATTTCACTGTCGTTTAATTTCATTTGGAGAAAGTTTGAATATTGTTGTTATACTTACAATTATTAAATATTAAACTATTATTTAGACTTTAATTATTTATACTCGTTTGTTTTTACTAATATCAGCTAAGCATCTTACTTCCGCTGATCGACCAATTTTAATTTATAGCTTTAATTTGTTTTTATTTACGATTTTATTGTGCATTATTTCAGTATATTACATATTTCAATCTATTATCATTTTATTGATTTTTAAATTTGTTAAAATTTACTAGAATATAAAGGATGAATTGTTCTTCATAAAATCTGCTGGTAAAGTCTTTGTGCTAGTGTCTAGTCAGTCTAACTGTTACTAAATGTCATTATTATGTTTAATAATGTATTAACATGTAATGTCAATAATAAACGAATCGTATGATGATAATACCAGTTGTCTTCTTTATTTTAAAACAATAATTTTACATTATAAATTTATATTAACATTTTAAAAATTACTGTCTTAATTAATTTATTAATTAAGACATTAATTTATCACTTTCGAATCATAAATCCTAGTAATAACCATAACTTTTTATTTCTTAACCAATTTAATAAATTCATAATTTTCATATACCGGTATCCTGAATTCAACAAAGATTTTAACATGCAAATAATAGAAATCACCGAGGTTTTTGACACCGGGCAACTTTTAAAGTTGACAGGTATATAAACTAGACAACTTATATAGACTTGAGCCAATTATAACAGACAATAACTTTTATCTCGGAGCATCTCATAACTGCTGAAGTTTTATGTTACTAGTAACACCTATGAGTGTTGCAATGAATGAGTCTTAGCTTCACTAAATAATACAACTAACATGCCTTCAGAAATAAGCTGCATTAATAAATAGTCTGTTGATAAATGTTGTAAATTCCGACATCATTAGATTATTTATTGAGAAAATCTTTTTGCAAACAGTATAAAGGTAATTTATAAATAAATAATAAGAGCCAATTCTGTAAAATTAAAAGCTAATTCTTGACTTATCGATTATAAACATGCAGTAAATATGCTGACGACTAGAAACATTATTATATACATAAAATCTATTCAATTTTTCCTACTGTACATAAAAATGATGCAGAATCATTTGGATACTTTGCCACAAGTACTTAATTGTATACTTTATCACAAGAACAAATACCACAGGTATTCAGCTTCAGTAATGCTCAGGAGAAACTTTACTCATTTGAAGGTTATATCCATTAACAAATACTGTATGTATTTTAATAGATAAAAGTGATGAACCAACAACATAATATATTTTCCAAGTATTCTCATAATTCCATACATTTAGAAATCTTATACCGTAGATATCCGTCCATCAGGAATGAAAATATTCTTTATACGTCTCGATTTATGCATCGCGGTCAAACATCTCCACTCCGTCATTCTTCTACTCTCCGTGTTTCTTCTCCTCAAGCGCCTCTCACACGGATGATATCTACAAGTGACTATCTTATAGAACACCGTGCGGAAAGAAGTACTAAACATCGTGTAAATAATCGGATTCGCCAGCGACGACATATATCCCAACCATACAAACGACGAAGTCACATGAGAGGATAACACGCAATTTCTGCAGGCGACGGAATACATATTATGGATGAAAAACGGAAGCCAGAGGATTACGAAAACTGCGAATATAATTCCGAGGACTTTAGAAGCCCGGCCTTCATTTGTTTTATGTTTTTTTGTCAGTCGGGTTCGTCTTCGACGTTGAGGTAAAAGTTTTGAATTAAATTCCGCTGACTGATTTGTTTCCGATGATTCCTTGTGGATCTGCTGCAAACAGGATGGATGTGAGGGGTAATCGGATTGCTCGTAGGTTTCAGATAAATTTGGAGCCGAAGATAGTGATAGTATTGCTTGTGATGTTGTAGAATTTTTCCATGTAATGTCTGATGTAATTTCGGGACATGAGGAAACAAAAGATGCCGATTGCACAACAACTTGAAGAAAGTTACTGGTGTCAGTTTTAGAATATTTGTATGAAAAGTTATCGCTACATGAAAAGTTGTTTTCTCTAAGATTATGGGTAGACTCATTATTTATTTCAGAAGTTTTTGGATTACTTGCAACCCGAAATAGAAACTTATTGCTATCTACTGTTTTAAAAATACTTTTAGGCGACATAAAGCTATTATTTGAAGCAATTAAGAAGTCATTTTTCGCAATATTTTTCACCGAATCTGAGTCATTAATGCACTTTATATTAGGCTTATTCGATATTTCTGTAGCAAGACTAGTTGAGCTAGATTTATGTCTGACCACCTGATTTGTAGTGTTATTTGATACGGGTATTGGAAAAGATTGTAAAGAATTTGATGAGTTAACCAACAAACTTAAATTACTCAACTGATGAAGATCGATTTTAGAATCTCTGCCTTGTGTTTCTTCATCAATATCACTAACATTTATTATAAATTTAACACGATTCACTTCACTTGTGGTATTTTCTCCAGTACAAGAATCAATCGATGAATTGTTGGCATCATTCAGATCATTTTTACTCCATAATAAAGTATCATCAAACGATTTATTCGCTCTTAACAATCGAGTCTGTCTACGAGAAGTATTTTCAGCTGAATTCTTGCATAAAATAGATATATCGTCTGAACCTTTACTCGAAACTAAATTAGAGTTAAGTCTGATGTTCTCTTTACTAGTATCACATTCGGTATTAACATATTTACAAGAGGTAGAAAGTTGCGTAAAATATTTAAGATCTTTCGCTTTGTGATTTCGTTTGTATTTTAATCTAGATACTAGGGGATGCGCTAGTCTTATATTGTTACCACTGTATTTGTTTATCGCTGAATTTTTACAATTACAAGAAGAATAACAAGAAGAATCACAGAAACAAGTGGTTTTATATTCAGATCTTGTCTGATCTAGTGATTTTACTAAACGTAACTGATCCAAAGTTGATCTGCTAATATTTTCGTTATTTTTTCGCTCAAATTGTCTCACGTATCCATTAGAGGATTTAACTGAAGTATCATGAGTATTTCTATCATCGTTTTGAGAATTAATCTCGTAGATTAACCGATGCTTATCTAAATCAGATTCACTTATCCTACTTAAATCGCAAGGCATCTGATGAAAATGACTTTGTTTTCCCATTTTCTTTTGACTATTTTCCCGCCTTAATTTAATTTCACATTGTCCTTGATCTTTGCAATGCGGCACTTTTAGCTCATTCACTACGTTACTTTGACCGTGTAAAGTTTTAAGCATTTCAAAATCAGCATAATTTCCCCTGGAAATATGTTTTTTATGTGGTTTTATTTTATTTTCCCAAGATCTATTATCACTTGATTCACTATCATCATCATCTTCGTCTGGATCATCTGCAAATGATTCCAGATCTAACAGCTTGAAAGAAGAAGATTTCTTCTTTCTCCTTGCTGCCTTCGAAGTATTTTCAGAATTTCTTTTACCAAGTAAAGCGTGAATAATACCGCGGGATTTTCTTCTTCTAATCGGTGTAGAATTATCCTCAGAAGCAAGACAAGGATTTGATTTAGAAGCTGAATCGGAATCTAGATTAAGTGGTTCCCTGAATGAATTAACACGAAGAGATCCAACTCGAGTAAACCCTTTAGGAATTGTAATATCATCCTTTTTAATTGGTATTTGTAAATGATTATTGCTATCGCAGTGTTTAAATTTTCCATCAACAGCACCACCATCTGTTTTCGACATATTAGGCGATGCTGACTTCTGGCTGTTTAGGTGATCAGCGCTGTTATCTGTACTAACTCCAACACTTGTTAGCCCTATACTAGTTACTGTGCAACCTGAATGATCGTCTTGAGTTCCGTATGAAGTAGGACATAAAAGTAAAGGCGATGAATTACTTTGCAGATGTGTCACCTGCCCATCTTGCCTCTGAACCTTCCTCACATGAAGCGAGTTACTTAATTGTTGAGCTTGTTTCAAATTGTGTCGATCATTTGCGAATGTCTTCATTCTACGCTGATTACTGCGTAGAATTCGAAGTGTCAACCAGTAAGTAACGAGCATTATAAACAATGGAAAATAGAAGGCAAAAAGTGAACCAAAGAAAACGAAACCAGGCATTCGTGGTACGCAAACACCGTCGTGATAAACATTTGAATAATTCATGAAGCCTTTGATGGGAAGAGTTATACATATTCCGACTGATATCAGCCAAACGAACATGATTTTTAGAACGACCATAGATTTTGTTCTGTTTCTTCCGTATTTTATGGGATAACGAAGAGTGAAGTATCTGTCCATGGACATGGTGCACATATGCCAGATAGAAGCCGTGCAAAGAAAGACGTCCATTGTGGCCCAGATAACGCAGAGGTAGGGATGAAAAGGAAAGTTTCCTAAAAATAAAAAAGATTTTTGAGTATCGGGCTTACAATTTATTATTAATGAATCAGCAATTTTAATTAACTTTACTACTCTTTATATTACTTTTTATTACTCTTTTTTTATTTTACTTTTCCAGTACTGTTTTTCATGGCTATTTATTGCACCAGAAGTAAGAACTTATTACAATTATTTTAAATAGCAGCATTTAACAGATATCAATATCATTGACGAAAACACTTTAATGTAGATCATCACGTGCGAAACATGAAAATACTTTAATTTCAGTGCCTCATAATATTATAATTGTGAGCAAAGTGCTATTTAAAAGCAGCAGTCCAACTTAAGTTAATGTGATAAAGTTAATGTGTTAAGTTTTACGCCATAAAACTAGAAGTAGAAACATGAAACATGAAGTAGAACAACATTAAATTATTGTTACATTATAGCTAACAATTCAATAAAGAAGATAGAATATGAAATAAAGGCAACATTGGAGGTGTAAAATTTAGATTGTAAATATGCTAATGTTTTATTACAAATCATCAAATATCAGTAGTTCTGTAGATCAAATCTCCCAGCATCAATTAAGCCATAACCCAGTTTCTTTTTGTAATTTCTTGACCTGGTTTTATTAGATAATTTAGCTGCCGTTAGGCTTAATGGAGACAATTAAAGTCAATGCAGTGTATATCTCTCATCATTATCACAGATTCATTCAGTTTGTGTTATTATATTTAGTCTATTGACCTAAGAATATCATTGCAACTAATAAAATACTATTGGCTTATAAAAAATTCGAACAATAGTAAAAGTGCAAACTAATAAAAAGATGTCTTTATAACAATAAACGACAATAAAAATAATACAATAATCCAATATTCTAGCTAGCTTAATCGCGTTCTGTCGTTACTTCAGCTCAATTCTACATGTCTATATTTAAAGAAATTACATTCAACAGCGCTGTATCGGTGATAGACCGTAAACTTCATCGTCGTCAAATAAAACTTGAGATTTATTGTAATGTAAAAATGAAATTATCAAAATAAATGATCAATTTACAGCGAATAAAGTAATGAATTCGAATAATAGGCTAGTCATCAATTAATGTAAGTTAACTAAATTTGCATTATGACTGGACTGCTCTTGAACATAATAAGAGATCCGAGCTCGGACCATCTTGATTTATTACTGATCAGTCTAGAATCAACCAGTAGTAGCAATAAAACATAGCAATGTCGCTAAAGTAATGACTTAATTCACTTTGATACAAACGATAACATTTAATTTTCTTCTGAACATTTGCAACGAATTTATTTAGACGCAGCATTAAAACTATTCGAACATAAATCACGAAATATAAAATATACTACGGAACTTTATTTATTCATCTCTTTAACTGTTATCTTCGCATTAACCAAAGTTTAAAATGTTCAAACTAAACGATCGTTGCACACTTTTAATGGGCTTATATTTTTGCGCAAGGATTATAAAATTTAGTAGGCCAAGTTAAATATAGATTATTACAACCCTTTTTCTGAATCAAATAATTTTGTAGCATTTAATAAGCAACAAAAACAGCAAAATGTTCTTTCCGGACATCTGTTACAAATTTACCCAGAAACACAAGCAGTATCGTTCACAATTACATATAAAAACAACTTTCATTATGCTATCAAGGGCCGGTTGCCCTTCTCATCCCACTCACCTCTTTTTCTGCTAATTTCGCCGTAAGGCAACTCGCATTTGTTCTCATTTTTGCTACATTTCGACTAACTACTAGTGTCTCAAAAAGTAAACGATGGTTTATTATAATATCCTTTATCTGAGGACATTAATGTGCTTTGCATACTCGCTCATTTAACCTATAGTAGCCATCCTTTGTTTATATCTTTAGCCGGATTCTTTAGGAGGGGGGGATTAGGGTAAATGAGAGCTGAATATTTGATTTTATAATTCTTTTCAGAATTTCAGAATAACTGTATCTTAAATCCGTCATTTTACATAAAAGAATCAATGCTAAAATGCAGCTGTATTTTTTACCAACAGTTAAGTAAAAAGTCTATACGCTTCAATCCTTAGTGTTACAAAATTAAGATTAAAATGCGTACATAAATATTTGTATTTTTAAATACTATAACATAAATGATTTGATTATTAAAGTTTGAAATAACAATAATTATTCAAAACTGTAACTGTGATGCCGAATCGGAGTTTCTTAAATAAATGCGAATATGTTAATCATTAATTTCTCGTGCAAATGAACGATTCACTAAAGTTTCTTCTCAATCAAATGAACAATAATCAGGGCAATTTTATTAATATGCGGAGCACGCAGACTTAAGATTAGTCAATTTCACGGTAGATGTATATTAATTCTTCGTAGTATGACTGAAAATAATAATGATAAACAGATATTATGATCTCAAATATTGATAACAATTTTTATACTATAACTTCAGTCACTTGGAAGACAAGCGTTTGTGCGCGTTGCCCGTAATACACAATTTCATGAAATTAAATATTAACTATAATAATTAAACTACTATTCTTAATTCGCTAGTTTAAATCAAAGTTAAATTTTCAAATAAGCAGATCACGACATCAAACGACATAACTGAAAAAATACCATTTTTGAACCGAGCCAAAAACAAAAGTTTTTAAAATCAACGCGGATAAAGTCGCCAAGTACAAGTACTGTCAAGTACGGCGGAGTGGAAGAGCAATTGGACTCCAAGGATCTGCAAGTAGCATTACACTTTGTACTTTGTGTAATTTACTTTGATGTTAATGTCAAAACTCATTACCAGAACAACACAACAGTCTCATGATTTGCAAGAGATGACAATTGTTTGTTATAAAATACAGAACATTTCGACACATTGTTCTAGACTTAAACACAAATAGACGATGACAATTGTTTATTCTGACAATAAATAACAGCTATTCAATATCATTGAACAGTTTAAAACTCAAAAAATTCAAGATAAACGATACAAACCTAGTGTAAAAATCGTGAAGTGGAAAATATCACGGTGTAATCATGTACAGACAAGGAGTAACAATACAATTGACCAAGAAGAAGGCAATTTAAACCAAAAGAGAGTAATTCTCTAAAGCCATAACATAAATTTTCAAATCTTAAACTTGTTAAATATTCGACTTCATTTATTTTCTTATAAAATTTCAGCTCATTGAAAAGCTATTGTCTAAAACGGTTATCCCAAGCTCATATATTTCTTCTGTAGACAAATGAATATTGATTATTAATTCGACAAGCTCAATTGAAAATTATAAAACAATAAATAACAGTTATTATTAGCGATCAATTAACCGATTGGATAAGATGAAATATGTTTACAAATTAAAAATTATTTATTATTAAGCTAAAATAGGAACAAGTAATTGTAATGCGAATACAAATTCACAATTTGTTACTTCAGTGCAATTATACATGTAAGACACAAAGCTAAATGTATCTAAACTGATGAAATGTTACTTTCTTAATTAATTAATGCTAGTTTCTAATTAATAGTGCATTATAATGCAAGTAAAATAAAAACAGTAGTTAGACTGCTAAATGTATTCTTGATAATTCATAATTTCAATTATTTCACAAGCGGTTAAACACTTGCAAAAATTTGTCATTATATATAGCAAAGATACCAAGATATAGATAGATCTAAATGACTAATCGATCAATCAAGAAAAGAAAAACATCTTTTGATATTTTTCTTCAAAAAAATCTTTAAATAAACGATAGATGCGAATTTAAGTCATCAATTATATTTCTGAAAAGTCACAGTTGATTGTTCAAAAAACAAAAAGTTAAAAAATGGTTAAAAAGTTTAACGATAAAGGTCTATACATCGATGTTTTTTAAGTCAAACAAAAATATTTGCGCAATTCTACGCAACACTATTCGCTGCACTCGAGAGACGATAAGATTATTTCTATCAATTTGTCAGCCAGAAACAGAAAGAGTCACAAAAATTATCTTACAACAACTTTGTATAACCAGATTAGAAGAGCAGTAGCATGTTACGTCATGTTAATTTGTACGGGGGAAGAATGATATATGTAGACAAAAATACGAAATACTTGACAAATAAAAAGTGAAACTAAAACAAAAAATTAAGCTTTAGAAGATAGTCTGGAGTGATCAACTTCATAACCTGTTTTGTAATCTAAGTTAAATTTTATGTATAAATAAATTATGTACATAATTAAGTGATTTTTATAAACTAAAAAGGCGTAAGGCCTTTTCGTTAACTAAATTGAATAATCTACAAAAGCATAACACAGTTAAACTAAGCAATATCACTATTTTAATTGCATAGCTTTCAAAAGAAAAACTGTACGTGAATTAATGATTCTTTCCTGTACTTTGAACATTTTATATCTAATAGTCATGATCTCAATTCCGTCTGTTTATGTTTCTAATCGAAAAGACCATGAAAGTAATACGATGAAAAGATTTCAGCAGATATCGATGATAAGATCTTTCAACTAAGAATAAAAATATATACTTTGAGATATTGTTCGTAAGAATGGATAATATTTTTGTAGTATTTCTTCGTTACTTATTATTCTTTATGCCCAAAAAATACCGGAGCTCATTGCACTGTTATCTTTCTTTTCTAGACAGTGAAAATATCATCCGCGGTAGACTCAGCCGTTCATTATTACAGAAAACTTAACACAAGATCTAATTGGGGTAGAAACTTAATCTTCAAGTTAAGATACAGTAAATATATATAACATAAACATAAAAACAACAGTTAAAAGAGAGTTAGATATAACAGTATAGCATTATAACAGTAAATAAATATAACATAAAGTTAAAGACAACAGTTGAAACATAGTTAGATATAACGGAATAGCATTGATACGCGATAAATTGCCTTTATACTGATATGTAAGTAGCTGTAAAGATAATCTTAGATAGAATACCACATTATTAAGTTTACATGATTAAAACTGACATATAGAAATTGGTACAGAAATATCAGACTTTGATCAAATTGAGTTAGACTTGAGTTGCATTCAAACTACAATCCAGAAAACAAATACACTGTAGTATATACATATTCGAAGATAATCCTACAAACTTCAACAACGCTTCAGAATCATTTAGAATCAGTCTTTTCGTATACCAGAGCGATGAGAGAAGTTGACTAGACATAGAACATTGTTAGCTATGATGAAAATGTTGAATCGAAAGATCAGTAATTGACAGTAGTTTGTTTTAGAAATAACTGTAGCGAAAAGATTTTATATTTGCGGTTAGTATAAATTCAAACCACTGATTATTTTAATAAGTTATAATCTAAACATTTATTACCGAAATATTACCATCTAATGATGAATGTAAAACATAACATTTCATAAATAGTTTATAGCAAAACATGAAAGCTAAATGCTTCCAAAGACATTAGAACTAAAAGTTGTCATGAAGCAAAACACAGTCAATGTGCTGCAAAATCCATTCTATAAGTATAAGGTACTCTAATCGCTTTTTGCATGATTAAACAAAATATGACAATTTATCTGTTCACTGCGAATAATTGTAACTCTTTGTACTAATCAATAACGAATAATTCTTACCATAAACTTCTACAACCATAGCCAGTGGCATAACCAGCAAGGCCACTAACAAGTCAGCAATGGCCAAAGACATCAGGAAGTAGTTGTTCATATTCTGAAGTCTTCTTTCCCAGCTGACAGCCAGACAGACCAGTATATTACCCAGAGCTGTGGCTATGATCAAGACAGCCAAGCCAAGCAAACTCCATCTTATCTCCTCTGTTAATCCAGTATCGTTATAAATCCAAGAATGATTAGTGACGTCATCATCTGATTGATTGAGAGAAAGTGAAAGTAAATAATCCAACGGAGTTGTTGTAGGAATTGATAAGTCGCTTTTCATTATTAATTAGAAATTTAGTTTATGACATTATAGAATTTGTGTTGTATGGAAACAACACAATAGCGATAACAATAATATATCTAGATCAGTCGTCGACTAGAGCTAGAGAATGTAACAATCTGTTGAAAATGAAAATACAAATTTTCACACAAAAGGAAACGATAAAATATTCGTAGCTTACTTATCGTATCTATATAATATGAAAACATAGAAGCAACTTTTCATCTTCATAAATTTATATTTAAAATACGACATTAATCAGTTAGAAAATACACACACTTTTTACGTTATCCTAATACTTTTGTAATAGTCTTACTTAAAATATCTTTATTAAGTTAAATTCATAACTTAATTAAGTAACTTATTCATGTATTTTCCATAATAAATTTTATATAAAATTAATGAATATGTCTAAAATGAGACATGCTCATTAATTTGTATGCAGAAAATATACTTTTAAGATTCAAATGATCTCGACCCATTTAAAATGCTTTATTTCAATGTTTATACATTCCCATACAAATATCGTTTTAATTAATGAATGACACTGCTACAGTAATGTTAGAGCAAAGCCATCAAGGTTATTGATCTGCAAAAATAAAATTCAACAAATTACAAATTAAAAGTTCTTGCATCTGTTCTACTTATACAAATTTCTTCTGATCTTTATCTGCGAACATAAATAAAGGCTTCAATTTAGTTCAGATATTATTTCAATTTTAAAATTGTAATTTCTACTTGTAACGAGCACTTCTTTCAAACATAAACTAGTAATTATAGTTTCTACAGCTTGCACACATGCAAACAATATTTTAAGAATTAATGAAACGTTTTATCTTAGCCTGAAATTTTCTAATTTTGAAACACAAATAACAAATGTGTGACATCACAAAAGGTATTCTTCCCTCCTCTATTACATTTATATCCCCCCTCCTCCCACCTTTTACAGAATGACGTAATTTTTGGACACCACTAAATAACGTACCTTATGTCTTATCTTATATTTTCAAGTATAACATCAATGTAAACGTCATAAATAACTGCGAATGCGCGATATGCCTAGATTCAAGTACACAGTGCTGCAATTCTTCTCTTCATATACATGCTTACAAAAACGCAATCGAATATATCTCTCTATAAAGTAATAGAAGCTTAAGCTTGAAAGTTAAACCAACAAATAACAATTTCTCGCATAAAGCATAACATGAGATACTTATTTCAACGAGTTTTCACTTCAGTATTGCTGTAAGATAAACTACTGGGTTTATCTTTTTCCATTCATAAATAATTATAATCGTATCGAGTTGTTCGTACCCGTCATCGAACGATTCACGTTTGTTTGGTTTCACTACAAATTCGCAGATGGCATGAATTGCTAGTGAACCGAGTGCGTATTGAACCGGTGTAAGTTTGGTAAAACTTAAACCAGCTAATCCTAACGAATCCACCAGATAGAAATTTTCTACGAGCCTACAGATGGTTACATTTATGATTTATTTTCACTTCTGAAGTAAAATTCTGTAAGGGTAGAGTCATTTTGATCTTGCTTAGCTCTAGATTTTAAAAAGTTTCTAATTAGTGCAAATAAACGCAGGCGCAATAATTATTATATAAAAAGAGGGGATTTGATTAATATTAACATATTACTTTAATTAAGTTTATTTGATATATATGCTGAATTATCTCTATATTTCTTTGATGTATGAAGTTATAAGTAAAACTATTAGAGTTGCACCTATCTTCATGCAGGCGGAGGATTAAAAACAACAGTTATTTAATCGCTTGTTAATGCGTCAATCTATAATAACATCAATTACTAAGCTAAAGCTAAATGATTCCTGATTTACTCAGGCATTAAAAATCATCATAATTATTAATACATTTTAGAAGTGTTGTAAATTGATATTAAAGTTTTATTTACCATTCAAAGTATTCAAATCATCAGAAAAAATATTAAAAATATTAGTTTTGTAACATTTAGAATCTAGCAGCATTAAAGAAAATCAACATGCATATCATTAATTTATCTTACAATGATACGTAAGCATAAATTACATTAACAATGATTGCATTCTTAATTAAAACAACGCATTACAAACATCTTGAGATAGTCGGTATTAGTCAGTCATTATTAATGGCTTGCCTTAAATCTCTTAATACACAATTTATAATATTTAAACTATTACTTTTTAATAAATAATGATAATGACATTTGATTTACTTGTCATCGAACAACAATCATCTTATAATAATGCTCTACTTATCTTAAATCTCGCATTGTTCATCTACAAGAGAAGTTTTTTCTTTAGCAACATTATTGTTTAATACATCAACAATGTATTTAAGAAATTATTTTCAATCTGATCTACTTGGCCTTGCTTAGCCGTCAACTTGGCGTACTTTAAACTTTTAACGCATATTTTAAGCCGCAATTCAGTCGTTTTATTGCACAGTTTATTGTGTTCGAGCCTAGTGCTGGAAGGCTGCGAATTCACATTCAAATAGTAGTCGTATAAAATACATAAAAACTTGCGCAAGTCTTGATTTCGTTACTGTATCAGTACAGACATCATTTTTATTGCACTATCAAGTCGATCCATGTATCAAACGCATCACCCTTGCGCGATAAAGTTCAAGATTTTTCATCAATTAGATTAAATTTAGAAAACTCAGCTCCATAGATTTTTTTCGCATGAAAATTGTTTTGCTTGATTGGGTTTACTTGTAAAATGTTAAATTTTATTGGCAATTTAATGAGTAAAATAAGAGTTTAATGCACTTTTAAAAGTTCAATATACGAATTTTATACAAGTTACGTATTACGAAATGTTAATGTGTTGCACGTTTTTCAAGAACCATTTAAGTGTTTTATTTATCATAAGACGTTGAGGTACGCATGTTTTTAAGGATCATTAAAGCATCATAATTTAACAGTTTATAAAATATCGATAAATCGGTCGCTTCTTGATATTTTAAAAGACCATCAAACTGACATAATAAGTATCTTAAGATGCTCATTAAATAATACATCATTAAAATGTTTTGTTTATCCGCAGTTTTTTTATAGGCCACTTGTCACAGACATATTTGACCATATAAATTATAAAATTAAAATACTTTTCTTAATTTAGACTGACAATTACATTGAAAAGTAGACTTTGCAAGATAAATATAACAGGGAATTAAATAAGTAAAGATTTATTGCCGTTAATAGAATTAATCGCCATCAGATAAATTTTAAAATTGCAATTGATTACGCAAACCACTTGTACTCTTTGTCACGACTAACCTTATAATTCTCCAAGGTCAATCAAGTCATAATGTCGGCTCTTTTCATAAACATAACTCATCTCAAACTAAAGTTATTGTAAATTGAAGCAGCTGATGTGAGCTTAAAAAGAACAGTGAATTTCCCAGATGAGTGTGATGTGTTAAAGATTAAAGCAATCACTGACCACTTGCGATAAGACATTGGGTCCTAATCTCTTTAGAAGAAAACTCTATTTACTGATATAACAGTATCTGTTGTTTTAGTCTGCACTGTGTGTTTATTCAGGAAACGTTACAGAATACATTTCTTCACGATTAATGCTGTGTTTTTTGATAGAATGATTTTATTTTTAATACAATTAAATATCACAGATCTGCAATAAAGAGGTTTCACTTTATGAAAAGAAATAATTAGCGTATCATTTCAGTCTTTACGAAAAATTAAATGAACATCATTTTAATATACTATATTGAACATTTTTGGAAATAGTTTTTTAGACATTAAATCCAATGAGAGTATTGTATGTTCAAACACACATTATATTGCAGGCTTCATTATATAATAAAGTACTTTCTCAAATATAAGTCTACATTCTTGCGTCAACACATACTTCCGATGCTATAGTTCATATTTAATTATCTGTGTATTAGTTACGCTTCATATTATATTTAATTAAGAATTCATTGGTTAACAAAATGCTATCCAATATCCTATTTAGAATATTTTGAATTTAGTTCGCAATAATCGCCTGATGGCGCAACGTGAAAGAGAACATTTTAAACTTTTTAAATAACATTCGCTATGTTATTTGGCTTAATTTAGATTTTAATCAATCGCGCATCTTGAACATAGGGATACATTATCGAATATATTTGCAGTTAAAACGAAGAACATCAATCTATATTATATTTAGCCAGAAAACTGACTGATTGATAAACACTTTTGTACTATCATACACTAGCGGTTCAGGAGCGGCAAGCCGCCCCATCAATAAAACGTGATCATGGATAATATAT
>JAQIXG010000395.1:0-33942 GCA_034700105.1 Oconnorella tubifera
TCTTTGCTGTTATCTAAATACAATTTATATTATTATAATTTTATTTTTATTTTTTTTCTATGATTTAATTTTAACACTTTTGTCTATAATGTTTGCTATGCGTAATATAATTTCTATTCTTTTTTTATTCTAGTTTTCTTTGTTTTATGTTAAGTTAACTTAATGTTGCATTACTTTGTGTTATCTTGCTGTCTTTTATGACGAAATAAAGATATTAATATAATCATTTACAATAATTTATTAATATCTATTTACAAGGTTATCTTGGATGACATAAAGTTGCTCGGTTTAAAGCCAGATTTGTTTACTTTCACTTCTGATCACTTTGAACTGTTGCTTAGTCTTTGTTCTCGTATGATACAAGAAGGGAAAGCGTACGTAGACAACACGGAACCCGAGGCCATGAAGAAAGAGAGGGAAGAACGCGTCGAATCTAAGAACAGGAACAATTGTGAGCGATAATATATGAAATTTGTACAATGTTTTGATGCTACATTTTTTGTGCTAGTTTTTTGTGATACGTTTTTTATGTAATAGTGTGACGTTTTTGTGCTGATGTTAGTTTATTGCAAGAATTGTACGAGTTAGGATGAGTATTAGAAGTGAATTATGTTTAGTTTTAAAATATTTGACTTTTGTAAAAACAAATATAGGGGTTATATTTAAAAAATAGTCTTTTTGCTTTGTTTTTATTTTGTGAAATTCAATGTTTTGTTGATTAGATTGTATATGCTATATTAGATTTACACCCGTTATATATACTGTGTAATATAATTTTTGTTATTTGCTATAAATTTTAATTGTTATTAGTGTATTATTACTGATTCATGCTTTTTGTTGTTATGGAATTTCTACGCTATGAAAACAAGACCTTGATTCTATTATTTTGCTTGCATAATTTCGAAAATTTGCTATTTCATAAAAAACATTAAATTTGACAAATTTATACAATTTAAGTTAATACAAATTTATTCATTTGGTGTCGCGCAGCTATTGAGAAGAACCTGTCATTGTGGGATGAGATGAAGAAAGGCAGCTCTATCGGTCAGAAGTGCTGCGTGCGCGCTAAGCTTGACATGCAAAGTGACAACGGTTGTCTAAGAGATCCTACTATGTATCGTTGCAAACCTGAGCAACACGCAAGAACTGGCAATAAATACAAGTAAATCTTATACTATATACTTATATTATTATATATAATGTTCTTACTAGCTTCTAATGGTTTTTATGTGCTATGATTTATGCTGAAAATGTTTATTTATTTCTTTATATAATATAATTAATTAAATTGAATTAACTGCAAAACATTACAATACGAGTAGATACTTTAAAGTCACAGTTAATGTTTTGCTTATTTTGTTGTTATCATTTTTAAGTAATAGTCCTTTGAGAATAAAAGTTGATTGAAGTTTTATACTCGCTTTAAGTATAAGATTATATACTATGTTAAAAGTTAAGTGATTGTGTATATTTTGTTTTTCATTCCAGTTTATAACATTTCAATAAATACAACACAGTCTTTTGTGCTGATGTGACATTAAGCAACCAATAAACTTCTAAACTCATATTCATCATATTGAAAGATAATTTTTTAATATATTATATACTGTACATTTATTGAATTTTATCTTGCAAAAAACTGAGATTTAGCTTGCTGATCCATTTTCAGAGCTTACCCCACCTATGACTTCGCGTGTCCCATAGTAGACAGCATAGAAGGCGTCACCCATGCATTACGTACTATGGAGTATCATGACAGAGATGAACAGTATTACTGGTTCCTTAAGGCACTCAGTACGTCGCCATTCTTACGTTACTCTTGTTTTTATTGGAATTATACTGTGAATTATACTATTGCATTTGCGCGGTACTTTTTTTGTTTTCATTGGAATAATGTCTGCAGATATTATAAGAAATATTGCCAAGTTTAATATGTATCTTTTATATTTGTATATAAAATTTGAATTTCTGTGTAGATATAATATATATTTACTAGTAAACGGGTTTGCTTCTGATGTTCTTTGTTTCGCGGTTAATATTTTTTGTAATATAATCTATGAGTTTTATGCTTTTTTGATATCGTAAACACACATTCTCATCAGTTCTTAGATCAGATTTATTTAAAGCCTTTAGTACTGCGTTTAATGTGTATTTTTTTACGGAAAGATTATAAATATATTTGTATTCATTATAATAACTGCTGAAGAATTCAGCATTTGATAATATTTCATATAAAATTGTATAGATTTACGTGAACCCTATTTATGGGAATACAGCAGACTGAATCTACAGAACACTGTTATGTCTAAACGTAAACTGACTTGGTTTGTTGACTCTGGACTCGTAGAGGGCTGGTGGGTTCTAGATCTCTTAATAATTTTACATTTTAGTGAAATTTTATTATAGTTTATTTATATAGAATTTAGTATTCAAGGATTTTATTACTAAATTTAAATCTTTAAATTTAAATGTTAATTTTAAAAAAAATACTATCATTTAGTTTGATAATTTAGTTTGTTTTTTAGTTAAAACCTACTATCATTTAATTTGATCAGTTTATTTGTTTAATAATGTTTGTTTAATATGCCGTAAGTATTTTCAGTGAAATTTAACTTATAAGCCGACTGAATATTTTGTACTTGAATCACTTGTGGAATAAATGAAAGATTGATTTTTTAATTTCCCCGGTTAGGGATGATCCTCGTTTTCCCACAGTGCGTGGAGTGATGAGACGCGGTATGACAGTGGAGGGATTGAAAGAATTTGTCATTGCTCAGGTTAACTTCTGTCTAGTTTCAGGAAACCTTTTTAACTAAACTTTAGCTATATACTGGTTAAAATGTGCAAAGCCCATGGTCATTGCAGCTATTTCATTGGACAATGATATTATTGATTATAATGACATCATGGTTCCTAATTATAGAAGCATTGTAGTAAACATAAAATCATTGTATGATTTAACCTAATTTTAAGAAATCTGTAAATATGTATAGGTTCTATACATATGTACGCTCCATGGAACCGCCATTAGAGTTGTAGTATTTATTAGAAGTTGTTTTTACGGTTGAAATGAAATTGTATGGTTTGACAGCAGAATGGTATTTATTATTTTCATTAACGGTAATCTAAACTTTTGATTGAATATTGAATAAATTTATATGATTGTGTAATTGTCTCGCTCAAAGATGCAAGTTAGTATGAATCATGAATATGGAATATATTTTGCATTTCTAATCGCTTTAAAAGACAAACTTTCAATTACTTTTTCCAATTTATACGGAATATTATTAAATAGATATAATTAATCAAATTTAACTGATGCATTTACTGATTTAATAATTAGATCATTTCTGTACAAAACTTCGTATTTAAATATTTACACTTAGGGTTCATCTCGATCAATAAACATGATGGATTGGGATAAGATATGGGCTTTTAACAAAAAGGTATTTCAGTAATTGCTTATTTATTTATGAAATTCGTTATTTTACATTAGTGACTTTTTTATATGACACTGTTAGATCAAGTTGATACAAAAAGTTGAAGTAATTTAATATGGGATTATTTTTCAGATCTGATTTGATATATATTTACATTTTGTAGTAGTAGTATTTATTTGCATAATATTTTACACCATTTAAAAAGCAATATTTCACACAAACTGAACAGTTTATTTGTTTGTTAGTCTTGAATTTTACTAAGACAGAAATAAACAGCGTTAAATGTTGGATATTTACTTCAAGGTGATAGATCCAGTAGTAGCGCGTTATACAGCGCTACAGAAAGATGATCTCGTTGCTGTGCACGTCATCGGTGCTGCAGAAGAGTGCAAGGATGTACAGAAACATCCAAAGGTTGAATACATGTTTTTCACATCAATATTATTAATAAATAGCAGAAATAAAATTGGTAAATATCATTTTAAAATTAAGGGTTAACACGAGGAATTTAGGTGTATAAAAGCACCTATTTTAGCACGTATTTAACACTTTTTTAGCTCCTATTTAAGCACCATGCTAAAGAGTGCAGCAAGTTAGCCAAATACAGCACCGTATTGAGATTCAAACCAGGATGTATTTGGTCCAAGTTTTTGACTCTAACCACTTTGCAAACAAAGCTTTAACGGATATGGATATATATATAAATTGAAATTTATATATATCAGTTTTTATATAAGTTAATAACATAAGTTTTTCTTATATTTTATATTGGGTATTGTATTTCTACTATATTATACTGGTTATGTTTTATAATCAGTAAAAGTCATTAATGGAATTGTCTTTATTATTATTTGCTAGGATGCAAGTGTAGGTAATAAGACAGTGTGGTATGGTAGTAAAGTTTTCATAGAGGGGGCTGATGCCTCTGAATTCACTTTGGGAGAAAATGTAACTTTTATCAACTGGGGAAATCTCATCATTAAAACAATTAACAAGTTAGTTCTAATCCGCTATTATTTATGTCGATTAATATTTGTAGATCAGTAGTTTACTTCTGTGCTTTTTTCTATTAAATTTAATAAAATCTGGTACTATAACTAAATTAATAATGTTGATTTATATATTGTAATATGTAATTTTAAACATGAATTTATTTTTGCTCTTTTAAATGCATCATATATTTGGCATAGTATTATAATTTTCTGTAATTTAGTCATTATGAATATACATTTTTCAATATCCATATGCATATTTTATTTGTTATTTGCTAAGTACTGAATATTCACGCTATGAATTTTATGAGAATTACTCTCAAGAACTGAACTCTAAAGACTAATTATATTTTATTCTCAGATCAGCGGATGGAAAAATTACCAGCATTGAAGCTACGCTTAATTTAGACAATAAGGTCTGGTTTCGAATTTTTACGAAGAATTTATTTTATCTCACTTTTGTATGAAACTTTTTTATCTAATCGATCATATGATTCGTGAATTGCACGAGTAAGAAGATTTGATTTGTAAACAGGATTATAAAAAGACTCAAAAGATAACTTGGTTGGCTGATGTCAGTAAATCTACTTTTACTCCAACGGTCTGCGTGCAGTTTGATCACATCATAAGTAAAGCTGTGCTCGGTAAAGAAGAAGATTTTAAACAATTCATTAATCAAAACTCAAGAGTAAGTTTAGCTTTTTTACTTTCATGTGCAGTAAAGATTTATATTTGATTGTTGTATAGATCGAACATTTATAATATTTTGGTTTAATCTATATCAGTTGACAGAATGTGAGTTTATATCGAGTTTACGAAACATAGAAATTAAATTTAATGAGTTTCAGTTTAATAATTAGAGATTTGAATACTACTGTAATCGTGTAGAAATGACTTTTATAATGTATGCATTCAATTGAATTCCGGGCTAAAATGGGTTCGGAAAGTTTTATGACTCTAATTTCTTGCATCTTGAGCGAATGAATTCACCCCAATGCAACTTTTAAAATAGTTTTAGTATTCTGAATAGTAAAATTATAAAAATTATTATAGTCTTGTTATATTTTGTATAAACTTATTTTTATGAATTTGAAACAGGTTGAGACGGAAATGTTAGGCGATCCGGAATTAGTAAATTTAAAGAAAGGTGAAATGATTCAGTTACAAAGAAGAGGCTATTTCATCTGTGACTCTCCTTATGAATCTGCTAGGTAATATACACAGAAATTATATCGTATATTATTTGATTATATATATGAACTTTCAAATGTGTACTTTTACTATTACCATATCTTTATCGCTGTGAATAAGAAATTTTTAAAATAGATTTAAATCCAAAAAACATCAATGCCTCTAAATATTTGATTACTAATTGCTTCGAGTTAATACTTTATTTAAACTATTCTTTAATTTACTTTTAATTTGTATGTTAGAACTATAACTAATATAATTGACTTTGAATTCAAAATATCGATTTAATGCGACTGTGTATTGTAGTCGTTATTCAGGCAGAGAGAGTCCTTGTGTGTTGTTTAATATTCCTGATGGACATTCAAAGGAAATGCCTACGACTGGATCTAAGCATAAAGCAAAGGATGTTCCAAGTGCTAAAGAGGTGATTAAAGTATTCTTCTCATAGATTTCTCTGTTCAATTTACACTAGAAGTTTTAATGAAACGAATAAGCGATACAATTCGATGTTTAATAAAAGCAACATAAAAGTAATAATGTTTATATATAAAGAATGTTAGTAGTTTCAACCAGTATTGCAAATAAAAATTTGACTGACAGCTTTTAAAGTCATAAAGTTAGTTGAAGTCACTTATAATCACTTAAAGTCACATGAAGTCACTTTCAAGTGACTTCAGGTGAACCTCAAGTGAATTTCAGGTGACTTCCAAGTAACTTTGCAGGTGACTTCCAAGTGACTTTGTAGGTGACTTCCATGTGACTTTCAAGTGACTTCCAAGTGACTTAAATTAGAAAGTGTATTGCAATATACACTTTCTAATATAATAGATTGGTTTCTGTTTCTATTTTTTATTGCTGTCAGCAATGATTATTGTCCTGTGATGACATTTTATTCATTGACTGATTGAATAAATTGACTGACTGATTTCTCAGTTAAACACGGTTCACACTAGGCGCTCTGCCGGGCGCTGTGTTGGGTGCTTTGTCGGGCGCTCGACCCGCAACTCGAAAATGTCGGGTGCTCTGTCGGTTACTCTGTCGGGCGCCCTGTTGGGGACTCTGTTGGGCGCTCGATCGCCAGTATGAATGAATAGCTTCATGCTTATAGAAGTGTTTGTTTTTCTTCATGGTTCGAAAAGTCGCGGGGCTAGCCATGCGACTCAAGAAGAGAAACGCGCACAGTCGTTTTTTTCTTGAGTCGCGGGGCTGACCCGCGACTTTTCAAACCACGATGCAAAATGAACACTGCTGTAAGCACGAAGCTATTCGCACCTGCGACCGAGCGCCCGATAGAGCGCTCAGTGTGAACAGTGTTTTAATTGACTTACTGACTGACTGACTGATGAATTGACTGACTAACTTACTGATTGATTCATTGTGAACATAGTTGTATAAACAAATAAATAAATTGAAATTAAATAATAAAGTCATTTCATTTGAAATGTTTTTGTAGCAAGCTCAGAGTCAAAGGGGTAAATCGGCTGAAAAATCACCTCAGTCTGAACAGGCTCCATCTCCAGTGATGACAAACAAGTCTGATGCAATCAGTATTGATCGTGCAATTACAGAACAAGGAAACAAGATCAGACAATTAAAATCTGATAAAGTTGATAAGGTACATCTAGTGTAACTTGCTGCAGAATACTGTAATCATTTTCTGCGAAAAAATCCGTGCGATTAAGTAGTTTTATAATGAAATTGAATTCGATTTTTTATGATTTTATCTGTTATTAATGTAATTTATAGAAATTTACAAAAAGCTTATTGAGTAGCCTGCAGTGACAGCCAATGACAATTGTTAAATCGCTATAATTCAAAATGTTTGATGAAATTATAAATTGAAATATTTTAATTTATTCTCAAACTTCTGTTTAATTAGGCTGTAATTGAAAAAGAAGTCAAGACTCTACAGCAGCTGAAAGATGACTATTTGAAAGCTACTGGTGTAGCCTGGAAGCCTGGTGTAGTAGCTACAAGCCCAGCTGTTGTTGCATCCAATAGCGGCCAAGATAACAAATCTAGCCCAGCTGTTTCAGCCAATAGCGGCTCAGATCTGAATGCTAAGATAGTTGAACAAGGAAATAAAGTTAGAGATGTCAAGGCAGCTAAAGCAGCTAAGGTACGTTTATTCGTCGTTTAACGTCACATCAGCACAAAAGATATAAATCTGATCAGTTAGTTTATATTTCTAATTTGTAGATTAGACAAACGTACATATTGTGAATCTTCATTTTTTATCTAAACTATTTTAAACACTACAGGATGTGGTAGATAAAGAAGTAGCAGTTTTATTAAAATTGAAAGAAGAATACAAGTCAGTAACCGGCAATGTATGGAAGCCTGAGACGGGAGCGAGTGCTGTTTTTAGTCCTGCACAGAAAACTGCTGAGTCAGCGCCTAGCAATCAAGCCATCGATGAACTGGGAGGTAAAATAGACTTTCAGGGGAATGTTGTTAGAGACTTGAAGACCAACAAGGCTGCTAAGGTATCGTAAGAAACATTTGGAAGTAATAAGATTATTGATGCAATTATTTGTTATTTAAATTTATTTCTCTGCTATTTTTATGTTAATTGTTTTCTTTAAATAAATAAGGATTAAGGTTGTGAAGTAATTTTAAATGAAGTATGTTGATGTAAAATTGCAATTAAGTACTTGACAGAATAAATTAGTAGATATACTTTTTCTAGCTGATATTTAACGCATTGATGATTGAAGTTTAATAGAAAAGTTGTTTAGATCGCTGATCTCAGACCCAATATATCCCAGATTCAAGTTCTACTAAGTAGCCAGCAGTTGTTTTACTAATGAACTGCGCAATTCTAGTAAAATTAATTTGACATTATTCGCAATTAGTAATAATCTATACAATATAAGGTTAATGCATTTTATGTAATGCTATGTCAATTTTTTTACATTGCATATGTACTATTTGATGTGTAATTTTTATATACATATATAGTATTTATCTGATACAATTTCACACGTAACTTTCTAGGCAGAGATTGACGCGCAAGTTAAGATTCTTCTTGCACTAAAAGCTGATTATAAAAAACTAGCCGGTAAAGATTATACTCCTCAGTCGAGCGCTGCGGTGCCTACTAAGACTGAAAACCAATCAAAACCTGAGAAAGAAACAAAGAAGAGCGATGATAAGAAACATGAGAAGGGTAAAAAGTCAAATGAGAAGTCGGCAGTTGAGTCGGCAGCTAATGTTGCTGATGAAGCAGGAGCAAGAGAAGTTAAGAAATTGACCAGGTTCTTATTTGCTGATTTGTTATTTGTGATTCTAGATTAGTTTACTTAATATTATTGTCCTTGCATTTAGATAGGATGACACTGAACGATATAATTTTATTAATAATATATTCATAGAATTTTAATAAACTTTTATTTCAATTTGTGTTTTGTTTAGTTTGAGTTTCGTATTATTTCGATGCGTATTCGATGTTATTTCAGTTTCATTTTATATCGCCGAATGCATGATTTTAGTTGATGCATTATTTTGGTTTATGTGTCTTTTTGACTAATCGTATTGTAATTCACACTTAGAGTTTACATTGTATATTTTCTACAGCATTGTAAAAGTCATTATTATACTATTATACTATAAAACTATTATTCTTTTCTATCGACCGTGTTAGTGTTTGTTAATAATGTTAATAATGTCTTTCGTATACATTTTCCTTTTTTTCTACAGGTATACATTTACATTATTAAGTGTAAAACTAATGTTTCTGAATAGAAAACGGCAAATTCAGTTATCTTTCTTTACAGGCTCGGTATGGAAGTTCGTAAAGATGAGAATTTCGCCGAATGGTATTCGCAAGTGATCACGAAAGCTGAAATGATAGAATATTACGATGTCAGTGGATGCTACGTGCTGCGTCCCTGGGCCTTCGGTATTTGGGAGTTCATCTCAAAGTGGTTCGATGCTGAAATTAAAAAGATTGGATTTGAGAATTGTTACTTTCCGATGTTTGTATCGCATTCTGCTCTGGAGACAGAGAAAGAACATGTGGAAGATTTTGCCCCGGAGGTTTGATTTAGATAAATGCATGAATGTTACCTTGTTATTCGTTTAATTGTATATTTTATGAAATGTGATAGATATTTGTAGTACATTTGACAAGTAATATCTACTCTGCTTTTGACTGGTTTTATTGATGAAATGTTTGAGATCATTCTTGTTTTACAGATATTGGTGAGGCAAATGTTTTTATTGTGAATTGTCATGTTAACTGAATATTAGTGTATATTAGAAAATAAAGATTAGAAAGTAAATATGCGAATTCAGTTAAAATTTAAAGTCATTAATTATCTAGCATTGAAAGTGATTTTAACTGATAACTAAATACTTCATATCTACACATTTATATAGAACAAAATGTTACTTTATTGACAGCTGGTCAATTTTTCATTAACTTGAAAATTAACTTGCAATTAACCATTTAGCAAGTTATTTTATTTGCATTTCAGCAACATTCACAAACTATAATCTGTACATTAAGTTTATTTTTGTCAAGTTGTATGATCAATTTAGTTAGAAAGTTTGTGGTAATATTTCTTTAGGTAGCGTGGGTTACAAAATCAGGCGACACGGCTTTAGCTGAGCCTATAGCTATTCGTCCTACAAGTGAAACTGTCATGTATCCATCTTATTCTAAATGGGTTCAGTCACATAGAGACCTACCCATCAAACTGAATCAGTGGTGCAATGTTGTGGTAATGTATTTATACTGTTTATTGTCAAATAAATTGAGTTTCAAGATGTAGTTCAAAAACTTCAAAAAATATAGTTTCTTGAAGTATATTTCATGTTTTAGTTGTAATGTAAATTGACTGCTTAGCAGATCAGAGTTTGTTAAATTCACAAGTCTATTTATAAGTAATTGAACAGTGTGTTACAAAATGTGATTTTAAGCTTTATTAAGTGACTTAACAAGTAGCTTTGATTCATTTGTAATCTAGCTGATTTTTTGTCATTTTTGTTCCAAATTCTGATCATTTAAAATTCAACTCGATTTAAGACTTCTATATTTTTTTTTTTTCTCAATATAGAGATGGGAGTTTAAGCACCCCCAACCATTTCTACGTACCAGAGAATTTTTATGGCAGGAGGGACATTCGGCTTATGCCACTTATGCTGAAGCTGAAAAAGAGGTGAAAAAATGAACAAGCTTAAAAACTGATTCAATTATAATGAAATAATATAGTTATTAATCTAGTTATTGTATCTATTGAAGTTGTTTAATAAGATATAAGTTTAGTGGTACTAAATATTGTTTCTTATATTATCCTGTTGATGAAGTAGTTGGAGCTATAGTCTTATACTGATAAGTTGCTATTTCTAGTCTCAATGAGTCCCACAACATTGCACTAACTTGCTGCACCCTTTGTACATTGATTTTAAAATGAACTTACGAATTTGAAACTTGATTAGCTAGCTGCTTTAATTCTTTAAGTACAAATGAAAATATCTTGAAGAAGAAATCTTTAAGATTCACTAATCTTGCAGTTATTTTGAATAATATTTCTGAATAATATTTCTGCATAGAATGTATACTAGTGATCTAGACATTATGATTTAACATTGTTCAATTTTGTTTTTAGGTTTATCACATAATAGATTTGTATGAGTATATCTATGAGAAGCTGTTGGCTATACCGGTCATTAAGGGAAAAAAGACGCAGAAAGAAAAGTTTGCAGGTGGAGATTATACCACTACAGTAGAGGCTTATATAGCTGCAAGTGGGCGGGGCATTCAGGTTGAATAATACTTGGATTTATTTCTGAAAGTGTTATGAACTTTTCTAAAATTTCTTTTAAATGCCAGTATGAATGTTTTAATTTTAAATGTTTTTGTGATCTACTGTTTTTTTAGTTATAGAAAGCTACAGTTTAATAACTTTTTGGATGTAATTAATATTTCTAAGAGTATCAATATAGTTTGAGCACTTTTTATTTTAAAGCAACATAGACTTGGTTATTACTATTAATTGTATTGCGTTTTATATACAGTATATATTTGATATCCGTTAGTAAACTCTTTGTCTCAGTATTTAGTTATATATTTATTCATAACCCATATGTTATTTTTAATGATTTTAATTTATTATTTAAGCCAACAGTTGCTAATTTTGCAATATTAACTAATATTTTCTTAATTAAATGAAAGATTACTTAATTAGGTTTAACTTTAATTTAACATGTAAATAATGACTTGTATTTTTTTCTTCATTCAGGCTGCCACGTCACATCATCTAGGTCAGAACTTTTCAAAGATGTTTGAGATTTCATTTGAGGATCCAGAGACTCGTGAACGCAGATTTGCCTACCAGAACTCCTGGGCCATCACCACCAGGTCTATTGGTATCATTGTGATGGTGCATGGGGATGATAAAGGTCTCGTGCTCCCACCCAAGATTGCGCAAGTTCAGGTAACTATTAAATAACATCATCTGGTTTTATGATGTAGATACTATTTAGAATTAAGCTTATTGAAAGAATAAAAAAAATCAATAACGTATCAATTAAGTTGTAACATAAAATAAGGCATTTAAAATGAATTATTAATTTAAAATATTCATGTCAGGTATTAAATTTAATAATTGAAATTGATTTAATTTTATTTGATGTCAAATTATTAAATTTATTTTTGAATTACTAATCGTAGTTTCATTTTCTAGTCAATTAGTAACAATAATTTATATGCGTAGAGTATATAGTCATATTGCTTTATTAATTATTGGCTTTAATAGAACAAACGCATGATACTGTGTCACTGAATTAACTAGTGCATCTGATCAACATAATATAAGCTACATGAAGGTCTATATGGAACAAACATATTGTGTTGAGCAGACGCACTTGTCATTTCAGTGATACAGTAATGCTTTTGTTTCATCTAGACCTCTGGCTTTATAATGTCTTTATTACAAATTAAAAGCAAATAGTTGTATCACTGATCACTCTAGATAGTGGTAGTACCGTGCGGAGTGACCGCTCAACTATCAGAGAGTGACAGGCAGAAGTTGACTGATAAGTGTGATGAGTTAGTCAAGTCACTTCAGAGTACTGGACTGAGAGTAAGAGGGGACTACAGGGATAACTATTCGCCTGGATGGAAGTTCAATCATTGGGAACTCAAGGTATTGTATTTGACTGTGTTTGACGTATGTAGTTGTTGAATGATTTATAGGAAGTGATGGAGTGAGGCTTAGTTTATTTGCTTTCTTGATATCATCTGTAGTTGGATGTTTATTTGTGATAAAAAGGTCTGAAATTAATGTTGTTGATTTAGATAGTAATTTTTATTGACTGATGAATTCATTGATTTCTTTACTGGCTGGCTGACTGACTGATTAATTTACCATCTATATCTTATGTATCTAAACTGTTACACTGATGGTAAAACTTGATACTTGTAGGGAGTGCCCATCAGAGTAGAGATTGGACCAAGAGACGTTCAGAATTCAGAATTTGTAGCAGTTCGTCGAGACACCGGGGAGAAAGTGACTTTAAAACTGAAAGGCGCAACGACTGCCATCAGTAAACTGCTCGATGACATTCATAACAGCATGTTCAACAAGTAAGAGATCTACTTTGACATTTGTTTGTACGAGCAATTTGTATAGAAAATGTTGCTAATTTGAGAAAGTATGTAAGTAAGAAAGGCGTAAAAGCTGTGTTTCTCAATTAAATGTGGTAAAATTTCAGAATTTAGATTTGTCATTGAATAATAATATTGTTTTGAAATATTTAGAAAAATGTAATGTTCAGAAAATGTTTAATGCATTTACTTCAGAAGTCTGTTAAAATTTGTCAAGACCAAGACATGTGAATTTTTGAAATAATTAGGAAGTTAATTGAACGTAAGTTTAGCCATTGTCAATTTATGCAGTATTTTATTCATTTAATTGTTTTAATTTAAAATTGTATAATATTTCGTTTATTTTAGAGTCAAGAGCAATCTAGACAGCAACGTTGCTATTTGTACTCAGTTTGATGATCTGTGCGTCAATCTTGACAAATCTAAACTGATTCTGGCTCCTTTTTGTGGAGCAATCAAATGTGAGGAACAGATAAAGAAACTAAGTGCAAGGTCTGTTTTATGTTATCCAAAATGAAACTAATGATAAATCACATGTGACTAATCACTAATGACTAGTTTTCAATATAACGATATTTCACTGTTGTATTCAGTTAGTGCTGAAATTATACGATTGATCATTTTTGTCTTTGATCATTTTTTGATTGATCAATGTCGCTTTACTTTTAAATGTGACTATATAGTGCGACTATAATAATAAGTCCTATAATAGTAAGCTAGCTGATTTAAATTTAGTCATAAAATGACTGTATCATAAGTTGATATTTTATTCTCATTTTCATTGCAGAAATATTTATGTTTTGTTGGTTACAAAAGTAATCGTAATGGACTTTATTTTGTTTTTTTTATTGATTATATTCATTTTAATATATACTTTTAATTAATTACTTTTTCTAAGTACTTCTAATTAAGTATTTTTTTTATCAAGTACTTTTAATGATATGCTTTGAATGAAGTACTTGTTATTAAGTACTTTTAATTGTGTACTTTTAGGGACACTGTAACTGAAGATGGGGCCCCAGCTATGGGCGCCAAGGGTCTGTGTATTCCATTCAAGCAGCCAATGGAAATCAAGGAAACAGATCAATGCATTTGTCCTGAATGCAAAGCTAAGCCCCAGTACTACACTCTCTTTGGAAGAAGCTACTAGAATTTGTATCACTCTGGCTTCAATGCATTTTTCTTCATCAGCAATCTACTTGCTTTATTAACTTTGATTTAAATCTAGTAATTTAATTGTAGTAGTTAAAACAATTAACTTTGGCAGATTAAAAGTAGTTAAGGTAGAGAATATTATATAAAAATTATAGTCAATGAAATAAATTCTCGATGATATAATTGTTTATAAAAGTGAATCAAATTTTACTCTATTGTAATTAGAACTTGTAGTGAGATTTGTTATTACATAAAGTTTATTCGAATTTTAGGTGCATACAATGAAATTGATTTGTTCAAATGCTTATACAGTATAACCCCGTTATATCGAACTCCCTTATATCGAAATCTCGGTTATACCGAAGCTGTATTTCAGTCCCTGTCAATCAAAATCCTATCAGATATATGGAAGTTGCATACAGTTTTGGTGTCGGTCGGTGCTGTAAACTTTCTAATTGCATATGACAGTGTAGGCCTAAATCTTTCCCGCGCAGATTTCAGCTATGAGGTTATATGAATGGAAAAAGCCATTGCAGCAGTCTCTGATTGGTCGATCAACGGCGTCTCAGTTTATTAATTTCTTTTGCATGACTGTTTTAAATAAAGGAATTAATTTGTCAACATAAAAACCAACGAAGTAAACTTAGAATAGATCAAATTTCAATTTGTTAGAATAGATCAAATTTCAAGTCATTGATGAATGCAGCGCTGACCGAAATTCAACTCACTATAATCTCTCACTCTCTATTGAGAGGGAGATATTACCCTGATAATCGAAGTAATTTTGATGGTCCCGTGAGCTTCGATATAACGGGGTTATCCTGTATTAAATATGTTGAAATTAAATAGAAAACCATTAAAGCGTTTAGTGTTTGCTTTATTAATATGCATTCAATAAAAATATAGTTATAACCTTAAAATCCTGTTCATTTAAGAAATACTTTCAATTTCGAAAATAGTAAGTATACTTAATCTTTACTAATTAACCCAGATTAAAAATCATAGGATCGGTTAAAAATATTGAAAAATCGAGATGTTTATTTGCACAAACATGATTCCTTGCTACTGAGATGAATAAAAAATAAGATTATTTTTATTCTACTGAGATGAATAAAAAAAAGAACAAATTGACTCAAAACATTGAAATAACTATATTTGTCAAATTAATACCAATGCAAATATGCCATATATAATATAGCACAACGAAAGTCTATTAAATTAAACAACGTCAGTCAAAACTTGCGAGTGAAAGAGATAAATTCACACTATAGTGATTGTACCGATTCATTAATCTACACTATAAATATATCAACACAACATTTAGGCTTTATTCAAATATATAGCGAATATAATATTATATACATCATACAGCTTCAACGAGCAGTAAAAGTTTCACACACCAATAAAATTGCCACAAAGATTTCATAAGGGAATCGGATAATAACAGTCTTTCAGCAAATATAAAAATTTCTTCTTTGTACGCAAACTGACAAAACAGCATCTCATTAGGTTAATATCTGCATATTTTTGTATACAACAATTCTATTTGCATTTTCACTTTCCTTCAGTTCAAAATAAAATGTATAAATTTTGATGTTATTTTGAATAATATCTATTTACAACGAGACCAAATATCGGAATATTTATACAGCAAACAGCATTAAAATACAGTATTAATTTCTCTTTAGAAACATGTTGATATGCCACTGGTATAAAAATGGCTTCATCTTGCTAAAAAAGGCTCAAATCGTGTTGCGGACAAATAATATGGATACACACGGAGTAATAAATAAATGAACTACATACATTACTACTATTACTAGATTAAATACAGTCACAAACACTACGAATAGTCTGTCATTCAGTGGCGGTTCAATAAATTCAGAAGGGAGGGGGTTAGGTAGTGAAAAAATACATTTCCGACAAATTTAACAATAAATCAAACAAAATTTTCAAATGGTGACAAGCTAAGTAATGAATTTGTTAAAAATTTTAAGTTTTCAAAAATATTAGAGGGCTTATTTAAATTTAAACAAGACTATCAACAAAAGTGGCAATATCAACACTCCCCCCCCTTCTTCCGTAGTATTAATAGAGAACCGCTACTGATATAAAAAATACAGAAAAATACTTTTAAATGACTAAAAAATCATTCGGCAACAATATAATCGTACAATTTCATTAGTCCAATTGTGATTATTATACAATATTTGTATAATAATCACATTTAATTTTTCACTCTCCAACTTTAACTGCCACTGTATAAGACCATGGCTAAATGCTTTCGAATATTTATTTCACTAATTGAAAATGAGTGTGCAATGTCAATATAATATAGATTTTGAAGAATGACTATACAGACTATTACCTATAAGAAAGCGACAGTGCAATTTTTACATCAATTGGCTCAATTCTAAAAATCAAATTACTGAATGTGTAGGAATTATAAACTATTCTAATGATACGCTATTTTGCATAAATGTTTATACTCAAAATGTGCATATTGAATATATTTGTGCATTGACACTTCATTCAATCAGGATATAAAATATTATCATTAAAATTATGACATTTTTGATAATTATCTTCAAGAGATCAGACAAATTATTCGACAGTTGTAAGAGATTCAAATCATTCAAATTCCAGTTTAAATATCATGTAATCCTAATATTTTAAAGTCCATACAAAATCATCCATTAAATAAGTTCTAAAATAAAGCCTTCTTCAATGAAATAATGTAACAAATTCTTAGAATTACTATTTCAAGAGTAAAATTTTAACAAAAACTTTCACTTTCTCATAGCAATAAATTATATAACACGAGCATACAATCTTATTAAATCTTTCAAAAATCTAATAATATAACATGAGAATACAATCGTATTAAATTAGTATTGATAAAAGATACATCCATTGATGAAATACTTCATAGCTGCAAAAAGCCTTATCATAAAAAAAGGTAAAGAAAAGTACATGCATCAAATTTGGCAAGAGAAGTTTTTATTTAAATATATTCATTGTTAATCATACTGGAATGGAATTAGGAAAGATACTGTATTGAAACTAATCTCAAAAATTAAAATGCACCTTTGATAATAAATTAACAATTTGAAAACGCGCATAAAATTTAATTTCATAATGTTGTAAAACAATGCAAAGGTCATAAAATTAATTGTCATTTAAATATCAACTCAAATTTAGACACCAAAGTTTAAATTAACTTTACAATATAAACTTCAATTGGTATACGAATATATTTCAAACTTAAAATAAACAATAAAATTCTCATAAAATGACAACAAATCATTGTCCGCTTCAACAACACGACTTAAAAGAAAAAAATGTAAAATCTTCGCAAAAAATATTTCCACCATTGTAAACATCGTCTTTCGCAATGGAAAATATGATTAAAAGTCAAAACAATATAAGATCAGCGTCAAACACAAAACGTCCTTTTTGATACTCTTCCCAGTATGTAGTTTTTATTATTTCCTAGATATATTTCTACCACTGCAGCCAAAATTTTACTTTACAATCAGAAATCTAAGCCAAACATTTGATAATCGGATAAATATATCAATAACGTTTTTTAGATAAATGTCTTGTTGCAATATCGTAATAGAGAGATATAGAGCCGTTAAAAGAAACTGTAATCAGCATCTGCCATATCAATGGCCCAGGCAAACTTCTCGCGTTGCGTTTTATTGTAGACTTTCTCAATTGGTATCTCCCATTTCTTACACCTGGAATAAAATGACAAATTACGCTTGAGAAAAAACTGTCTCTAACTGTTTTTGTTTTAACTGTTTTGTTTTTGTTCTGTTTCTGGTTTTTTTCTGTTTACGTTACTTCAATAAAATATGTAAATTACGTTACTTCAATGTTCATATGTAGAAAAAGAGTTGAGAATAAGTTTTAAGATATTTCAAATCTGATTCTCAGAAACAAAACATTTAATATCTACTTCGATTATACAGTCTATTGTAATCTCATTCAGTCATCACATTATGATCGTCTAATTTTTGTTTTATGTCATATCAGCACAAAAGCCTCAAGTAAGCATACAGAAACCAAGTAATAAGCAAACATACAACTCTGAAGCAACTAATTTTCCTTCGTGAATGACCATTAATGAAAAATTTCATTAATTCTATTTGATATTATAAATTTCATTCATTCTCTTTCTCTCAACGAAATAATAGAATATTTGATAATTTAAAAGTAAAATGTACCATGCGATTGAGATCCGCGGATCCAAATAATTCAACTTTGACGTTCCCAAAGCAATCTCCTTATTCTCATCCTAAAACAATAAACTAACTTTACTTTAAAGTAAGATATAAAAATTAATTGTTTCCAAAAACATATATAGAATCTAAAACTGTATATTTTATGAAACCTTTAAATCTACAAAATATCCACATTAAAATTCTAATTTCAATTTGCAAGAAGCCGCATAAACCTTGTCTGTAGCCTGAAGTTCAAGTTTTGCCAGCTGTTCCTCAACGCGTTCCAAAGTTTTCTGTTTCTTTGCCAGAGCACTAGCACGAAAGAAATAAATTCATTTGAAAAAATAACTTAAGATGATTGTAACAAAGAACAAATGTGTAGAATAAATAAGTAAATATTATAATACCAGGTAACATAATAGGGAATGATTCTATAGTTTATGTCATACAATTTTAAACTACATTACGGACAATTCTTAAAAACAAACTTAAAAAACATGTTGAAAAAAAGTGACCTTTGAAATGTAACACCGTAACATCAGTTGATATAAAATAATCTGGATATGAAAAGACAAATTTATGCAAAATGCGTTGAGTAAATATTCAGTATAGGAGAGCGTACGTTTTAGCCGCCACACTCTTGCTGGCTTTATAGTCAGATTTAGCGTTCTTAACGTCCTTCTTAGCATCCTTCACTAAATCTTTCTTAGCATCAATCTACAATAAAAAACATTCCTCATGTAGATATATGTTGAAAGAAATGCCCATTATCATTGTTAACAATGATCTTGTTAAAAGATTTGAATAAGATCATTGTTAACATTATTAAGTAAAGTACAAGCGTATACTAGGTTCAAATATCTACAGAGAATTAACATTACAAATGTAATTCCTATAAAAGCCAATGCAAATGAAGCTTTCAGTCCATTCGATTACTGAAAGATAATTAAACTGGACTTAAATTGAAAAATAAATTTAGAAATGACCTTAGCTTGCAGATTCTCCATCTGTTTGTCAAAATTCTTGGGTGCAGCACGTTGATGGTTGCACAAAATTGCAACGGCGCGATTAGCTCGGTTGTAAGACAGCAACTTGGCAACAACAGGGTCATCAGCTATGCAACAAAAACAAAAAACATTATTTCAACAACGTAAATAATAATAAATATATAAAACAAGTCAGAAAAACTGTTTCACTTATAATAAGCTAATATATTTTAATTCATTTTATCGGCATAAACAACTTAATTCACAGATTTTGTAAAATAAAGTTTAAAAAAAAAATTAAAAAGATGATTTCATTGAACAAGATGTCGTGAAATAGATGTTGAAAAATAATGTTACAACGTACGATTAGTGAGCTTGTCTAGCTGTTCCTGTAGAGTTCTAGAAGCATTGTATGTACGGAAAACTTTAGCAGAAAGTCCATCCATTAAATTCTGCAGATGCTTGTTCAATATAGTAGTCTGTATTATCGTAGAAGACATTCCATACATGAAATTTAATATTCTTAATTAAGTGGAAATTAAAAATATATCGCTGACTAAATTCCATAGCAGGATTGCTACTACTCAGAATATAAATGATAAAATATGGATATATAAAATAATGACAACTAATTTATTATTACTTTGAAAAAACATGCTGTAGCCGCTGAATTAAGTTCCCTACTAAAATGCTTTTACTTTCAGCAGAGAATATAAAATTCACATTCGCATTATAACTAAACCAAACCTTAAACAGCATAGTTTTCAAACAATCAATAATTTAACTCTTGCATTCTTTCTACCAATATATAAACAATTCAATATTTAGCTATAATACTCAATAGCTATAATACAAAGTAACCAAAACATAAAACAAACCATCACAAAAGCAACTAACATCAATCAATATAACTTAAAACAAACGTCCACTTACATTTAATCTATCAAAGAGATCATCTCCGGGCGACTTATCCTTAGTAAATGCATGCAGACTCTTAAAGACCCTCTTATCCACCGACACGGAGTTATAATAACGTATAGAGTCCTTGCCAAGGAAGTCAAACTCAACCACATGTTCCTCTCCGTCCTTCTCTGCGTACATCTTGATGTGTTCCACACGAAGTGAGCAGCAACCAACCGTGTCAGCGGTCTCTTCATCTTTCTCATTTCCAGCTCTCAATGCAAGCTGGTTTAGATAAATAATGTATATCGTCGTTGAGTAATATTTAGTTGTAGTGAAGAAGTTAGTGTAATAGTGAAAAGTGGAAATGCTTTAGAGATTATTTACTTAATTTATTTAAAATAATGGATCGAAAGTCATTTAAATTTCTTATAAATTAATCGTCATTGCATTGAAATAGTTTCAAATCATCTATTATTTCTATTCAAACTAAATCAAATTATGGTATAACAATTACATTTTATGTTCAACTTCAAAAGCTGCGGTATAAAATACATATATAAAGCTTCAAATCTAAACTAATCCAATGCAATGATAACACGACTAACGATACTATAAAACGTTTACTTAAAAACCAAATATATCTACTTAATACTTAAATGTATCGTACTTAATTAAAAGAGCCATTTTGCATGAAGGAAAATAAGAAACAGAAACAAGCATCAACCTTATCAATAAAATACAGAGCAACAGCTCTCTGTCTAACAGACATTTCTTTAGCGGACAAATCTTCTCTGTACTGCGCGCGAATCTTATCAACGTGACGATGCAGTTTGCGCGCTATCTCGTATTTCTTCCAGTCTTTCTCTCCCTTCAGTTTGGACGCAGCGTTGAGCATGATATACTTGGTCGATCCTTGAATGTTCTCATTCCATGATGCAAGCCAGGTCACCTGTTCATTAGTTCATTTAAACTTTACTTGCACACGGAGTGTTCGTAATCACAATTCAAATACCAATAAATGAAAAAGCTGATCTTAAAATCCTAAGTAGACTTATTACTATTACTAGAGAAAGAGGTATTATTAATATAAATCGTATTAATATTATATTAATATTAACACTATTAATTAATCTATTGTTTTTATTCCATAAGAATATTATTTAGCTAATTTTTCCATTACTCATTTTCAAGTGACTATGCGGATATATTACTTACGTTAAAATTTATAGATATATTTCTACAGTGTCCGAGTTCAATTGTTTAATACACCAAAAGATCTAATTTACAATAAAAGAAATAACTGATTTCTACAAATATTCCCCCCTAACTAATTTATACAAATAAGCCCCCTAACTAATTTATACAAACTGTCCCCATCTAATTAATTTCTAAACATACCGTATTATCGTGACGAACTTCCTTCCACTTAGTTCCTGGTGGGGGGGCTGCAACCTTTGACCCTCTGTGACCAACAAAGACACTCAATTAACGCAAAGATAATATAAAAAACATCCCATTCATACAATTATTTATTTAAAAAAACATCAAACAAAAAAGCCAATATGGACTCAAGTACAAATTGTTATATAAAACTATACTCAAAATTTTAGTTAAAGTGCAGCATGCAAAACATTTGATAAACTTTAACGATAGCATTTCTCTGACTTGCTGCACCCTTGATCAAATACGCACAACCACATACAAACTTACAAACTTTAAAACTAAACTTTAATTTAAAACTAACTTTAAATTCTTCTCTAAGCTAAATAAGTTACATCTTCAAATCAATTTAAATTTAAAATAAATCCACAACAATCCACCCACTTGCTACAATTGATGATGATATCCGACGGCAGAGTCCTTTTCTTCAGCATCCCTTGCTTGGGATGATCACCACGTCCTCTGAACAATCCAGGAGGCTCTATACGAAAGTTACCGATCTTCTGCTTATGTCCGTCTATGACGCAAAATCCGTACTGCTTAACAAGATCTTCATTTTCTTTCTTCAGAGCTTGTTTCTGTTCTTTAGACATGTTCTTTCTTTCCTCAGATCTCAGTTTGTAGTACTCGCAGATCTCTTTGAAGTTACATTTCTTTAGATCTGTCAGGACCTCTTTCTCATGTGGCGTCATTACCTGTAGGTGATTGAACAAAATTATACTCAAATATAAAATTACGTTTTCAATAATTAAAACTTCAAAAAAATTGAATCGATCAGTTTATTCATCAAATATCTATAATAACATACAAAAAGATAAAATAATATGTCATCAACGTCACATCAGCACAGATAAAATTGTGTCACATCAGCACAAACAACGCCATTCAAACGGATTAAATTCTAATTAAAACTATTTTTAAATATAAGAAACAAAAACCAACCGACCTTCCTCCAGTCTTTAAAGAAGTTTTTATTGAAGAGATCTCTGGTAGTATACTCGTGTTCCAACATCTTGCCGTAGAATCCTGCCACCTCCTCTGCATCCTGACTCAACTTCATCGCCTTACCGTCGTAATAAAACTTTATATTACTCGGCAATGGTTCGTAAGGGGGTGCAAACACTGGACCCTTGTGTTCCAGGGACTTCCATTTGATCCCTTCGTCTTTTGTCTGATCCTCCCACCTGGATATAAAATTGCAATGTCACTTTCAGGCATCTTATATGATAAAGCATAGCGCTGTGTCAGTTAGTAACTGTTAGGCTATCACATGATATTGTGCTTTCAATTATATTATTTCTCGCATACCATTTGCTTTTTTGACATTTGCATTTTCGATTGATATGAATGAAGAGAAATTATTATCTTTAATGCTTTCGGTTTGTCTCAAAATGTAATATTTTAAAAGATTCAAAAATTCTAGTTCATTGCATCGTTAAGTTTTCAATATCAGTAATTCAAACAATAAGTAAAAAATTTATTACTATAGTAGTTTTGTCATTAGTTTAATAACAAAGACATTACAAACATATAATCTAATTACATAAAAGACAATAATTACCATTTCCATTTAGTTTCATCCTGTTCATCTTGTTCCTTCTTCTTCTTCCCCTTCTGTGGAGACTCCTGCTTAATCTTAGAATCCTTTGTTTTGCTATTCTTGGATTTCTAAACATCAAAAATGAACCAAATTACAACTTTCAAATCGCTTCAAAATCTCAATCAAATCAAATTTTATCACAAACATCATAATTATGAATAAAAAGTTAAGGTTTGAAATGAAGAAGAAAAATTTAAGAAATTAAGAAAATAAAATTTGTACTTTAGCAGAAAAATCCTCATCATCAGAGTTGTGTTTACGTTTTTTAACGACGCCAGTTGAATGACGTCTACTGTCATCTGTTGTATGACTTCTGTCATGTTTCTTTACTTTCTCTACGCTGGAAATTATAACACGCTATATAGATTATACAGAAAATTTAAAATACAAAATAATCATCTCGTCGAGATGTGAATCAGTTTAAAAAATCTATTTAATGACACCACTGTGTTTGATCTCTGAGTAATATCAAACAATAGAAGAACGCTCTACAGAAACTCAAAATTCAAGTTAAATTTCAACTAAACTCAAAACTTAACAACTCTTCAAAAGGACCCAAACTTGCAATTAAATTAAAATTAAATACTATCAACAAAAAATACCAACTTTCAACTAACGTTCGATATTAATCTAATGCAATGTTAATTTATCTATGATACCGAAAAAAAGGCACCGATACCATTGCACAGAGTAAATATGAATAAGCAAAAGAGCATTTATAAATTTAATAAAAAATTTACCGCTTAGCAAGAGGTACATCACTGTCATCTGAATCATCAAAAGTCATCTTTGACTTTGTCCTGACTTTACTCTCTGACTCTGATTTCATTTTAATTGCTCTCTCAAACTACATCAACCAACACGCAAAATCAAATAGAAATACATTTGAAATAAAAACAAACAAATTAATAACACAAAGAATAAAAATCAACTCATAGATACAATTAAACCAAATGAATTGCATTCTGAATTATTAATATTTAAATCGTAATTGTACGTCGCTTTAATACCAAATCTGAAGAAAAAGTGTTGCAACGAAATGCATCAATTGATTAAATTATAAAAAATTATAAAATAATAAATGATATAAATGTGTATTTGCATAAATAAAATGATTTAACTGCATAAATTGACACTTGAGTGCATAAAAAAGTATATATTGTTACAAGAATAAATGAAAGAGCGTACCAAAGGCTTGTTATCATCATCAGAATCAACATCCATAGATGAAGCAACTACAGGCTTTCTATCAGGCAATCCTTCCCCAAACTAAATCAGAAATAGAAATATTTGAAAACATAAGATTTTATCAATTTAATTATCCGACTACTTAAAGCATACACGCAAAATAAACAATAATAAGACTTACAGAACTAAACATTTAAACGAACGTCTTAGATTTGAATTGAGCTATTCAAAAATCTAATGATTGGCTACTTCTGTTTCAATTCAATAAAAGCTCACATAAATTAAAATTTGACAGATAAAGTTAGGACATAAAGAGAAGTTAAATTCTTGTCTCACACTTTAATGATAAATGTTTAACTTATAAATTCCGCCAATTCCATTGCTGTACCTTATTATAAATTACTTACATTTGTTTCTTAAAAAATTAACCATCTAACGACAATATTAAGAACTCAATTCTAATACAGAATAACAATCCCACCAATGGCTTATTATCGTCATCATCAGAAACCACACCAGACTTCACCATCTTGCTTTCCGCGCCAGACTTTACCGGCGTCACCGGCTCACTCTTCACCTCTCCCAACTTCTTACTCCCAGACTCTCTGTTCTTCTCAGTGCCATCAGGTCTGCCTCCGTGTCGTTGCTTATCATTGCGTTGAGCCGATCCCGCTTGGATGCTATCTGCGAATAACGAGCTCTCAGCAAGGCGTGGCGCTTTGGCTCCGTCCTTAGGTCGACTCAATCCGGAACTTTCTTTCGGGCGTGATCCATTTTCTTTGGATCCTTCCACTCTGGATGATGATGATGTGCCATCGGATCTGGGTTTGGAACTAGATGATGATGATGCTTCCTTGGGTTTTGAACTAGACGATGATGCATACTTTGGAACGGAACTCTCTTGTCTGAAACTACTGTCCTTTGAGCTGGAACTTGACCTTTCTGGCTGTTTCCCAGACGAACTACTACTATGAGAAGACTTCAAAGAAGATTTCGAGTCATGAGACGAAGAACTGTGATGCTTGTCTTTAGAACTTGATGCTTCCTTGGGCTTGCTTGATGATGAAGAGGAGGAATGCTGGGATTCTTTGGGACGAGAACTGTTACCATTCGGGGTATTATCACCGGCTGATTCGGGCTTTTTAAATGACAAATCGTTTGAGACGTAATCAGACGTGGAATTTCCATTCGTAAGCACTGGAATATTACAACAATATGTATTAATTTGTTTCTTGTAAAAACTACAAATTTATATTTCTACGTATAAAATATACTTAATATTTGAAATAAAATTAATAAATTTTTAAGTATAACACATATACTTAATATTTGCGAATAAGCTTAATTGATGATAATATAAATATATTTAAAATTTTCACTTATAAACGAATTATTTAAATTGTAAAAATCATTACCTTCCATTGATGTCTTATTGATGACCATTTTGAAGGGCTACAATAATAAAACAATTTTATAAAACACACGAACACATTAAGATTATAACGCAATACTACTACTCTTTTACTAATATATGCCATGATTTAGAAAACCCTATTTTGTCAATTTGACACCAAAACGCTATAGTCTCCAATTCACAAGCTCAATACCGAAGATTCTAGACTCAAATATAACGTATGGACTTAGAAAATTTCAGCCATTGTTCGACAAAACACAATGAAACGTCATTTTTAAACGTCAAAATCTCATTAAATGGACAAAAAATTAATTAATTAAACGAATAAAACCGATGAAAGTAATCGAGGGGACGTACCGAGGACCGGGCGGGGTCGACGGGGGGCGGCGTGTCGCTCATTTTTTACGGTCAAAGTTGATCGGAAAACGAAGAGAAATTTCTCTACACAATGGCGCAGCGAAAAATAGTCTAAGTTCCCGTTTTCGCTGAAAACGCACGCGTACGTGTAGAAGCAATCGAAAAAATGATTGTGGATTGATGATTTTAGATTGAAAAATGATTTTGATTGAAGATGCGTGATTAATAAATGATTTGGATTGAAGAGTAATGATTGACAAATGATTTGGAGTGAAGAATTTGATTAATAAATGATTTGGATTTAAGATTAAATCCGAATCATTGTTGATGATAAAGATTAGAGGAGAAAATCTTGTATTAACGGCTTGTTTCTGTATTTCTTTGACAAAATTATATAGGTTAATTAATGTTTATCTGATGTTAAATCTTAGATATTTCTAGGTATGTCAAAAAGCAAAAGTTACTGATCATAGAAAATAGCATCTGACTTCATTTAGCTGCAAGTGTAGATTTTTTAAGGATTTAACAATTCATGCGAATTTTAATTATAATAGTTGTCAAACCGATGCAAATAAAAATCATTGTTTTGCCAACTATATTCAGTGCTAGCTCTACTTTTTTATGTGGACAATGCTATTATGGTCAAATTGTACACCAGTATTAATTAGGTTGCTTATTTTAAGTTAAAGTAGCTTTCGTATGGAGTTTAATCTGTCTACCATTTACGACAGTTTTATTGCAAGATTTTGTTACCGTGTTGTAATAATGACTTTCATTTATTTCTAATTGTTTTACAATATGAAAATCTTTTAACGAACTCGTTATTTTTTGTATTTATTTTCTTTATTTATAGTAATTCAGATAGGTAACACGTATATATCGATTGAACTAAATCGTTAAATTCTGAATTCTAACACTAGTATATATACTTAAGCCTGATATTAACTTTGCCTAGATCTACGTGACAATGATAAGCCTATGCGTGAGCCTATTATTGTTGCAATTAACTAATGCACAGTTAACTAATCTAAAATCGCATACTATAATAGAGCTATCCACTTGACCTCACTTTGGACCAATAGTCTCTTTATTGCTTGAACAATGACCTCCGGGGACAATATGTTGTTGAATGCTCATTGAGCTGTTATCGTTATAATTAAACATATTTTTGTGCTGTATTTTTCTATAGATCTGACATCTATAATTATAATAGGATCTATATGCAACGATTAGGCTAACTAATCTCATGAATATAAGTTATTCCGATAGAATATAGATTACTGCGTTATTATTTTAATAATGATCTTTATAGAATGTTCTTTATCTTATTATATTATGTGATATTGAATCGATATTGTACTGATAATGATTGTTTAAACAAGAGCGTAAGCCAATTGCTAGAAACTAAGCTCTTGCTATAGACTAATACTAATTTTTGATGAAGATGATCAGATTTTTAGATTGAACATTTTTGTAAAATAGTGTGAATTAGTATAAATATTATATCAATTATGGATAGGTTTATACTTAATTTATTACGTTATTAAAGGGTGATTAAGTAAGATTCCTTATTAATAGATTCATATTAAATATGCGTATCAAATCTAGACTTATTGATATTGTTTACTCAATGAATAAATATATTTTATATATATTAACCGATAACAAGAATGAACTTTGACAGCTTATTAATCATCACAAGTTTAACCGATGTTGCATCAGTTTCACTTCTAATTTTATTGGTTTATTTAGTTTAATCATCAGGTCACCCAGTAAGCCTAACTTTTTTGTGTGAATGCTATGCGATCTCTTGTATGTTTATAACCTATATTTGGATTCTATAAATATGATTGTTTTACGTATTAAAACAAAGCACTAGTGATAAAACTTACGACTAATGGTAAATCGCATTCCTGGTAAATATATTTAAGATGCCATTCTTAAAGAAGCCATTCTTAAAGAAAGCTAACATAAATGAACAATACAGACAATCTCGATAATTATAGGCTAACATCATCAATGGCTTCGCATAGTGGCACAGTCGTCCAAAATTCTGGACATTTTTCTGAATATTTAACATCCAGGACATCAGAGTTTGAAAATGTTAGCAATGCGAAGATATTGCCTTCCACAGAAAATACATTGTTGCTGCAGATGAAAGGAAAAACTGAAGCTAAAAAGAGTAGCAAAGGAAAAGCAAAACCGTCACAAGCTCAGAGACAAATGCGTGAGTTCAAAAGAGCTCATCAACTTTTTACTTAAACAATATATTTTTTAGCTATTTTTGTACCATTTCTCACTTTATTTACCACAAAAATTAATTGATCTGTGTCTGTAATCTTTTGTGATCAGTTTTAGGGTGTAATGCACTATTAGCTACTTTAATGACTCAAACAAAACATTACAGGATTGTATTTAATTGTGTGTAACTGTATAATATTACATTGAAATCATTATTATTTATTTTAAAATTTGAATGTTTAAAATGCAAATTTCATTTATTAATTTTGATTGAATTATTTTTAATTTGATTTCATAAACGTCAGACTGCATATTTTACTTTACCTTTTGGTTGTTCCTCTAACATTACAGCTCTAATGATAAAAGATTTTTTTTAAATGTTGACAGTGTTAAATAAGTTGAAAGTTGATTTTCCTGGATTAAAGAAGTCTGATCTGGATACAATGTTTTACGCCTGCAGTTACAATGGAGCTTTGACGAGACAATTTCTCGATACAATAAATGTTACAGACAATAAATCTGCTACAATTTCAACTAACACTAAGTAATACTTTCAATTAAAATAATTATTACAATTACTTGATTGACATTATTTTGAGATTTTGAGATATAGTTATAAGGTAAAACGATGAAGCTAATCTTCAAGAGACAATCATGACGTCATACCGGTGCTCTACGCAATAATGTGCAGTGGCGTGACGTCATTGATTTGTTTGAAACTCTTAGTTAATTGTTTACGCGGTCAATAACTAATTGACTAACTATTTCAATAATTACTGAATAAGTATTAACTTCTATATAAATCAAACAAATAGTTAATTGATAGATTATTTCTAATTCAATTGATATATTGAGTCTTTGTTTACAGAACAGTTAACATTTTCAGTGAACAGTTAACAATTTTATAAATGTCATATGTTTCAGATCATCAGAGCCGAATAGCTTTTCAACTGATCATATAACTTCGTCCACTGAAACGTCCGGCAGATCGAGTCATTCAAACTTAGCTTCAACATCTGGTTCATTAGCAAAAGGGTCAAATGCTGATCTAGCTAAAGGTCCAAATGCAGCTCTACTAATGTAAATATTTTTTTTAATCTTAGTCTAAATTATTTAGTATTTACCTTAGCAAAAGATCTTGATCTTACAAATTATATCATACATATTAAAACTGTTTAATTTCTGTTGAAGTAAAATGAATTCTGTTTGGTTTTAAAAGATAAATCAGTTATTGCAATCACAGCCAATCTGGCACAAATAAAAGCGACACATATTCAGCAGCTTTTATTTGAGTGAAGTTACAATTTGTTAACCATTATAAATTATAAATTTTGCACAGTTTATTATATGACTAAATGTAAGATGATAATGGGATGATTTCAGATCTGAATATGTTCAAGTATTGGGCAAACAACAACATAATCATGTTGGAGCATGTAGAACAAACTATCACGGTCCAAAGAAGGAACTGTGTAAAGGAAAGCAACAAGGCCTCGCGAATGGTCCATTTAAGATCAGCGTTTCATTCTGACTATTAGAATGAAGTTAATAAATTAATGTTAATAAGATTAATCGAACTCAAGAATAAATGAAACTCAGTATTAATGTGTATAGTCTATCAGTCTAAAATATTTGACATTATCTAAATTGTAGATATATATTGTTTATTTTTTGATTGATTGTTTTTTATAAGATACGAGTAAAATTGTTACCTTACAAAATATGTGGTAATAATATTTAAATTAATATAATTTAATCAATTTGTTTGTGTAATCTATGTTATTAATCAAAATTTATGTTAGAATTTTTGCAATTTTTTAACGTTTTTCTGAATCGCTAATATGCAATCTGTTCCGTTGTGTCTGAGTAGGCTTTATTCCTATTCATTTTAATAGAAGAAAAATTCTATTTCAGTTGCAGAATTTTGCAAAAGATACAAGATCTTATCACAAATAAATCGCAGCAAAACATTACAAAACAAACAATTGCAAATCGCAAATAAAATCCGTTACAACCCCGCTCCCCTTTGTCTCAAACCAGCGTTTAGAGTAACAAATAATTATTCATCACTACCAAAATTTATCCATATGGTAGATTTATTACATGAAAATGAAAATAAACGAAATAGAAAATTACTATAAAAGATATACAACATCTAACTTCTTAATAAAAAAATTTGGTTTTTTGGTGCGAATTCTTGGTTAATTTCGAAGTGATCTTTAATCATTGGTCAATTATGACATCATCTTATATAAACGATCGTCATTGGTTGTCGTAGGCTCACTGGACAGCCTTTGATGTCAGCCGCCTGTGAGCCGCGACGCTTGAGATCAATGAGACAGGACAGCTGTAGCACAGCAGTAGCCTAACCATACCAGCCAGCAATGGTTACGCAGCTGCTGTCAACAGCCGAGTTATCTCTATAGCTGCATTATAGCTGACGCGACGTTAAGACACAAAGCTACGGTACCAGTAGCTGTACCCGAGTAGCTCATATAGTATTCGTTTTGTCGTTTAAAAACCAAACTCTTTCGTTTATAACTTGAATATTGGATCAAAATTCGAATCCTCGCACTAGGTACTGCGATTAGGAATGTATTCTCCGACGACCTGGGCGAAGCAGCGAAGGACGGAGTTCAGGGCCGGCCAACTCTCCCACCAGCAGTCCATCTCCGTGTCGAACATGTCCAACACTACCGTAGACATGGATGATAACGAGAGAAAAATTGTCAATGAGTTTTGTCATTATCTCGAAAAGTCCAAGCAGCTATTCAATGGGCTCAGGTATTTGTCTTAGTATAATGATTTGCAATGATTCGAGGTTTTATACAACGTAGATGCATTTAGAATATGGAGCAATTTGTATATAGTTTGCATGCACGGCCTTATGTTGTTGCATAGTAAAATATATGCATCGTCATTTCAAAGTAAGGGTCTTCCATTAAAAAAAATGAAATAGGGGCCAGTTTGAAATGAAGAAATTAACGGATTCTTATTATTTGATAATTGTTTCAGCTAATTCAAAAAGTAGCATGCACGTATGATTACAATTTACAATGTAAGAGCAAAGACAGTCTAGTTTTAATATTGAAGCTTTATATATTATATTATAAAGACCAAGCATGAATGCATATAAATAAATTGAATTAAATTAAAAATATATGTTGAAAAGGGGTTTCTGATAACAAGCGGATATTTAGACTAAAATACTATGTAATAATGTTTTATAAAATCAAGGTTAGAAACACACAATTAGACAATTACAAGTAGACACAATTATAGCATACAAGTAAACATATATCAATATTATAGTAGAATAAAAGTTTATGCTTTTTATAATATTATGTTTTCAGTATCAGCACTAATATAAGGCATACTCGATAAAGTTCTGGATATTACAATACAACAGTGTTATAATTATAAATTATTTGAGTTCAATGTTTTAAATAATGTTTAATTTATAAAAATTATTGTAAATTTACAATTTTAGGCTCCATTTGAAAATTTATAAATAAAGATTTTTCATTAACTTGAATCTAATGAAGTTAAGTTATAAATTTTTGTCGATACTTAGCAATTATTTATTACTGAACATTAATTCAAACTTTATAACTTATAATCAATGTTAATAATGTTAACATTAATAATGTTAACATTAATTTAAATTGTTACCTTTTATATATTGCTTTGTACTTTTTTATTTTAAATTTGCGTTGTATATTTTGTATGTTGCACTAGCTGTCAGTTTTTTTTTGACAAAATAAACATTAATCATTATTGTAAAGTTTATACTTATATTAGAAAGTTTTAATAAAAAGATACAACTTATACAACATTATACGTATGATAAAAACAGATTAATAAAGTTAATTTTGTAAGTTTTTGATGACAATTCTAGAGATCTTCCCCAATACGGTCACAAGCAGTGGCAATCATATTTTGGACGAACGTTTGATGTGTACACAAAGTTGTGGAAGTTTCAGCAACAAAATAGGTAAGTGCATTTCACTGCATTACATTGACTTCTTCTTGCAATCCATGATAGTATATTTTGCAAGAGCATCAGTAAAATTATAACAGCTTAATTAATATGAATTTCTATTATGAAGTGTTTTAGATTGTATTTAGATTGTATTTAGATTGTACTTAGATAGTATTCAGATTGTACCTTGTTTCTTTTCTTTGGTCTTGATTTCATTGAGAACTATTGGTATACCAGATTGCTGATGTTGCAATATGTTCAGTATATTGTAGTATTTTATGACGTATGTGTAGTATTTTCAAACGCTGTACTTATAGTGTTATTAGTTAAAATTTTCATTTTAAAGTTGCAGTTATATTAAATATTCTATTGTTCATTCTGGTATGCGGACTATTCATCCCCGGACGATTCATCCACGGACGATTCATCTCAGACGATTCATCCATGGACGATTGATCCAATGGACGATTCATCCAGCGGACGGTTCATTCACGGAATGTTCATCCACGGACGATTCATCCAAAACAATAATCGCTACCTAAAATAGTCAAGTATTTTACTATAATCCGAGTTGTTTTCAGTAGCGCTTCAGTGAACATCGCAATTTACTTGTTGTTTTCTTAATGAACGAGTTTTTTTCATAATGAACGAGTTGGTTTCAGGACGCGTGGGAGCAATGGGAGCATTCAGTCATGGATATCCAGAAGCATCGGTAACAGGATGTTACTTCCATCTCAACCAGAGTGTTCTGCGCAAGATTAACGAACTAGGTATGAAAAACGAATACGAAAGTGACGACTAACTGCGTGGATTTGTTCGATGTTTGTCAGCACTCGCACATGTTCCGGTTGATGATGTTGCTGAGTTATTCGAATTGCTAACGGAAGATATGCCAGAACATGAAAAAATGAACGAACTTGTGTCCTACTTCAAGCACACCTACATCAGAGGTCGACGACTCCGAGGAAGAAGTAACAATTATGGCACAGCGACGTTTCCAATCCAAGTCTGGAATCAGTACGAGTCTGCTGGTGACGGAATCGCACGAACCATAAACATCGTGGAAGGCTGGCATCATGGAATACAATCACTGTTTAAGTGCAGTCATCCTTCAATGTGGTTGATGGTAGAAGGACTGGAGAAAGATTCTCAGAAACAGAAAGCAGCATTCTTGCAAGGAGCTGCTGGAATCCAGGAAGTTGGTGTGAAGAA